>BGPR01002540.1:43424-172639 GCA_013235015.1 Araneus ventricosus | reverse complement strand
TTATTTTTTGGTTTTAATGAATTGAATGGAGAATTTCTCAACAGACAGAACTTAAATGAGAATTTTAAAACATTATTGCGTGAAAGAAAAAGTAGTCATACTATTTGTTCCGGTTTTTGATGAGAACTAAATTCAAGCTGCCATAATCCAGGTTGTCATTTTATTAACCTGCACACTTATTCTAAAAGTACTTATATGTTTACATTTAAATCGAATGGCAACAAAAAATGAAAATAAATTAAATGATGCTGACTTTTGAATTTAAGGCTTCTGATCTAGAAGTTCGTTCTTAATATAATTTGTGTCATATAAATACGTTGGTTGGTTAGGAAATATAAAATTCGCATTAATTCTTTCATTCACTATCGTATATATATCAAATAAATAATTATTTAATTGAAATTATTCTTTAATATTTAAATTCATAAAATTCTAAATTGGAATGAAAGGAATTCTTAAGAAGAGCGATTTCAAACATAAAAATTATTTATATGCATCAGATGCGAACAATATTTTATCCAATTATGAAATAATTATAGCATAGAAAATGCTCTTTTTGTCTTATACATGGTACTCCCATTGCACATCTATCGCCAGACAACTATATTAAATTTTTTATTGAATTCTAGGTAATATGAATCACTTCAAATATATCATTTATCAGAATTTTAGAGTCCGTTCATTAGAATGATTTATGTTAATCATAAACTGCAGGAATTTTGATAAATATTATTGGTGATTTAGAACCCAATATTGTCTTCAATAGAACGAGATAATTCGAAATGGAATATTAAACTATTAACAAAAAATGTCAAGCATCATTATTATTTCAGAATTAACAATTAGAAATGTGATATTGCAAAGAAATTGGAGATATCTGTGCTTCAAAGGATATCCATTTTTTAAAGAAACATCTGCGAAAGTCAATTGCCGAAGAACAGAAATCAACTAAAGAGGCTTCAATTGTCAATAAAAGCTGTAATAACGAAAATAGAAGAAGTATTTGTTATTATAATAAACAAAACTTGAGAAAACTGGTATCTTTATAACGGATGAAATTCATGTTTTTCTTTATTTTCTGATAAATTATTATCCAAGCAATCATACTTTATCATGATTGTGAATGACGTGCAACTAAAAAGAAATACCAGTTTTAATAAATAAGATCTCCATTTATAAGTATACTTTCTCTGATCTACTCTACTATTTCATATGCATGCTTCTGTAACTTTTTATAATGTTATTTATTTCCAATAACAAGAAATTAGAACTTTACTTTGCTATAAAGGGACAAAATAATTTCCCTATTGATTCCTTTTATTCATTTTTTTATTATTTTTTTAGTTGCCCTTCTAACAATTTTCAAAGAATGCAAAAATTCCTGGGAATCCGAATTTAGACGGAATGGAAATTTTTTCAAAGTACAATTTCGAAAATGTACATCCACATTTAAGAATATATTGAAAATACAAAGAAATTTTCTTAAGTCATAGCAAGAATAATAAAAAATTTGGAAGAATATTATTTAACAAAATTCTAATACACTTTCCCAGAAACCTACAGTGCAGCCTTTCCTCTTTTGTCAAATGTATGGGAATCAAGAGATGCTTTCAGCAGCAACGGTGGACCACCTAAGGTGCTGAACATCAGGAAAACTGACTCCCCGGGGCTACCTTTCACTTTAGGGCAACGGTTACAACCACAGAAACACATAAAAAATGAATAGGGAGGATGTGAAAAGGAGTAGATTAAAGACGGATGGGAGCTCCGTGTTTGTTGTATGTGGTTGAAAGGAATATTCACCAGATGGTACACTGAAGTCTTGGTGCTATCTTCTTTTACTTACATGGATTCGTGTAATAACGACTAATGCACCTGAGTAAAAGAATCTCTACATCTCCTGTATCTCGATTCTTATTAAATATAAATCAAAACAATGACAATATTAAAAAGCTTGAGCACATTAAATGAAGGTAACTATTTTTCAATTGCATTGATTGAATATGTTCGAAATTTTTAAAAATTCATTACAAACTTTTGAATTTATATTTAGTTTGCTTTTTCACTGGTTTTTATATCCAATCTTTATTTCCTCTTTGAAGATTTTTTGTTTTCAATTATTCCATGAAAATTAAACTTATCTTTCTTAAACTAATATTTTAAACAGTTTATCTATCGTATTCAATTGTATAGGGTCTTTAACACATTGTTCACCATATGAATCGAATACGATTCACACGGCGATCAAATATGTTTCATATCTACTATCTATTCAGATGACCCTTCCTCTCCTGTAGTTAAGAGATAGCAGAGAAGGAGTCATCTAATTAGATAGATTGTTCGAAACTCAGACGTGAGTCGCAGTGTCTAACGTGTTAAAAACAAATTTAACACATAATAATATAATATGGAATGATAAAGCAAGTACTGGATTAGACTAACAGTGGTTATTAGAGAAAAATCTTGGAATAAGATTTTGCATATGTTTATAAATTTCTGATGAAATGCATCGAAACAAATCACATACGCAAGCATTTTCCATGTAATTTATTACAAAATAAAGAATAATACATATATTTGATTTTTCAGTTAATTAATATCCTTGAAGTAATTCAATACACAATAAGGGTTCTTGATAGGAAAATGGACATTTGGTTAGTGATAAATTTAGAGAAAATAACTAAAGCTATAATATTTTTAATGGGGATATATGGAAGAAACATCCTCTGAAAAACACGCTTTGAGAAGGAAGGAAAAAGTCTAACCTCCTGCAAATTAATTCCAAAATTGCAGGAATAGCAGATATGCATTTTTATTCTCATAAAACCTACATTTATTTTAGATTTGAATCATGTATAGAAACTTACTGCTCAGATTTTCATTCACTTAAAAATTCCCGCAAACTTTTCCAGCATTAGATGAAGTCACAAATAAAAAGAAAAGATTACAAACGAGTTAATTGGAATTTACACGATATAGGAAAATGAAGTAAGAGGACAAATAAGGAAATATTTATATGTATTATTTACGATAGCCTGAACAAAATTCCTGTGGTGTTCTATAACAGGTATGATGCATCCTTTAAAATGTGTTGCAGCAAAGAATTCTAT
This sequence comes from Araneus ventricosus, assembly GCA_013235015.1. Lineage (NCBI taxonomy): Eukaryota > Metazoa > Arthropoda > Arachnida > Araneae > Araneidae > Araneus > Araneus ventricosus. The sequence goes on along the minus strand of BGPR01002540.1, from coordinate 169,529 downwards.
AGTTGATCACCAATTTAAACAATTTTCCACAGAAAAAAAACGTTCAATAATAAGGAAATTCCAATTATTTTTCAAACATTTTTTGCTGATTTTGATGTATAAAATAAAATTAAGAATCGTATGATTGCTTTATAATTATAGAAAGCAGTAATTATGACGCATAATACAAGAAATAATTCAAAATATCTCATCATTTCACCTTTATAAATATATTGGTGCTATGTTTCAAAGACAAATATTAATTTTTGTTTCAAAGTATAATATAATTGTAGTTTGTAATGTTGAATTATTACTGTGAACTATACAAGAAATTTTGATTTTCCCAATAGTAAACATCTAAATTTATGGATAAAAAATGGTCTACATAATCAATAAGTGTCTGAAACTCATAATATAATGATGAAGGAAAAATTTGCAGTAGAAACTGCAGATGCTAATTATGAATTGTTTTCAGAATATTAGTTAAAACTAACAATTATCTTTTATGACAAACTGGAGAAATTATATCTATCTATAGCTAACTACAGCAAAAGAACCCAATGTTTCAAGTTTGTATTTATAGTAAGCTTTTCATATATATAAATGCCGTAAAGTGCTTGCGTGAACATAAAATTATACACTTCTGATTTGTTCTTCGAATATTGTTGAAAGAACAATAACAGATAATTGGAAGCTATAACTAACTTTGTTTTTAGAATTGTAACAACTTCTGGTATAAAGGATGTTTTCTTCTGCACTTACTAATAATGCATTGTTCATATATTTCAGCAACTTTTGTACTGCCTCGACTTCCTTTCCTTATATTTTTGTGTCTGAATACTGGCATTTTCTTGTTCTCATGACTTATACGGTACAAATCGCCTCATCTGTCATTTTTATATATACATTTGTCATTTATTAGTCTTTATATCTATAACATTTGAATTCCGAAATAAGTTTTTATATGAGAGAGTTAGCGCTATAACTGCCAATTTATTTTATGGATAATCTGCCGTAGCATCCGGGCCATCTGATTGAAAGCTGCTGAAATAAATAGAGTAATGTGGCTGGAGTCCTAATAGCCTATTACCAGGCCACTGACAGACCCCTCCCGAAGGAGGTAAGTAATATCACAGGAGAAGGGACATAGAGTCACTCCATTTTTATGGGTAAACACTTTTTACGTTCAAGTTTTAAAAATAAAAAAAAAAAAACATTTAGAACGAATTTCTGAAAAAAAAATTAGATTCAGGAGGAATATATGAAAAATGAAGTACTTTATGCTAAAAAGATACGATTATTCCTTTGAATTCATGCGTACTGACTTTAAATCCATGTCCAAATTTTCATCAAAATGGTATGTCATAAAAGTTAATTTTCATTACATATGAAACACTTAATGAAACATTTTAAAATATTTTGTTTTTTCGAAATTCATGGCTCATGTATTTTGTCTTTCAGCTGCATTTACTGTTTGTTGTTTGATAAACTATTCGATACAGCTGATAAACCTCTTTACCGTAAACTTTTTTATACTTTTACCAAACAATACTGTGAGAATGAAACTCTGAAACATTTAATTAACTAATTAGCTTATGAAGAAATAATCTCAAAGAAGCAGATGGCGAATCTTGGAACAGATGGTGCATTTTTATAGAAATGGGATTGTTATGTTTTTCAAAAGCATATCATAATTCACATTTGGATGGAATTAACTCGGAAAAGCTAATCTTTACCATCAATAATATGAAAAAGGTTTCAGTAGTTATTAAATTGTTTTAATACCCGAGTTCAAAACAGTTTACTAAATTTAAATACTGTTTCGTTAGAATACTGTTAAGTCTCAAAAATTTAGACTCTCTTAATTCATACATAGAAGTGAATTTGGAATTAATGAAAGCTCAAAAACAAATGGGGTTGTATAAATTTGAATTTCAAAGATGCATTATGCAAGTTAATATACTAAATAAGAATAAATTTTTCTTCACCATAAAATGATCTACTTATGAGACATATTTAGATTTATTAAATTAATACAATGCTCTTGAATGCCAGAGATTTTAATTCTTTACGAATGTAATTTTAATTACATTATTTTTATAGCGCTTTGTAGAAAAAATTATAAATACTTCCCGAAATTCTAAGGATTCTAAAAATTAATATTTGAGTTGCAGATGGCGATTGATTCCAGGCATTATATTTGTACTATTTCAGACATTTCCAAATTTTTTCCTATATTGCCTCAAAATGAAAAGAAATGATTTCATAATCTTCAAATAGAAAATATTTTCAAGTATTTTATACTTCAAAAGGAGGTTACTTACACCCTGGAGTAGTGAGGGGAAGGTGTACGTAAAACAAAACAAAAAATTATTAAGAACCCTTCTATGACTACCAACTTGAATTTATAGACGAGTTTCCCAATTTTCCCAACAGACAACAACCTTTCCTAGCGCCTGAGGCGCTAAACTGCATTCATATTCTTAATTTCTTGTTTTTTGTTGAGGTTATGTTGTTTAGTGGTAACAACGCGAATTTTTTGGACCTGTTAACTTCCGCCTTTACATCTTTGCATAAACTAAAGAAAAACTTACATTCATATATTTCTTAACAAAATAACTATAATTTCAGCTAGATGAAAAAATACTTAATTCATAAAATGTATTAGTAATGAATAGAATACTAATAACATAAAAATGAGATTTCAATTTCGAAAATGCCTCAAACTAAATGTTACAATCAAGTTTAACTATCCCTTTAAATTTTTTACTATAAAATAATATGCTGCTATCATTATTTTTTATTCATACTTTTCATTAAATAATTTATCATTAAATGGTTATAGTAAATGGTGTTCAGGGGCATTTATTCGGAGATCTGAAATCAAAAATTCTTCGATGTCACAAGCAGTCTCTGGGAGCAGAACATAAGCAGATATCAGGGCTGAAAAATTATAGGTAAATTAAAAATATGCAATAAGGTCAAGAAAAATGTGTCAGTGCACGCATATTTGTCTCATTGTTGATTGCATAGCACCTTCCGTAAAGCCTTAGAAATGGTCTGGAAAAAAGGGCATTTTATACAGCTGTTGTGATATAAAAATGAAAATTAATCCACCTACACTACTAACAAGAGGATCGTTCTCGGATCCGATGTAGAGTACCTTCTCATACATTATTATCACACTTTAGGACTAGTAAGAAAAATAAGAAGGTCTGCTGATATATTTCTTTAAGTATAAAAGATTTTTTTTTATGTATTTTCAAATTTAATGTCAAAACACTTAAGCATTGTTATAACTAACATAAATATCAGTATTTTAGTTCTAGATGTCAATTCTACTTGAGTGTATTGCATATTTTAGTTTTTTACATCATGGAAAATATAATTTAGTTTCAAAGAACCTCAACCCGCAGTACTAGCAGTATCCGCTCGACGTTGCCCATGGGAATTTGACTTCAACAAAATGAAAAAAGCCCACATTGACATAAAATAAAGTTATGAAAACGAAAGCAAAACAGAAAAATATATTTCATTGCACTCTGCCGGCCAATGAGACAGTAAAAATACATGCTGGGAAAGATTACTTGGTAGAAAGCTTCGTTTCGGGTCTGCGATAGAAAACGTTTGAAGTGAGCAAGAAAAAAAAATTAAGAATTGGAAAAAAAAAATATTTTAACCGCTCTTGTTTTAAATCAGGGCGAAATGCTCCAGTTATTATCTCAAAAGACTTGAAAGCGATAACGAAATTAGAACGTCGGATGCAGGGAAATAAGTTTTAATTCTTAAATGTTTTCGGGAAAAATGCCTATTTTTTAAAAATTTCTCAAACTTCTGTAAATTACGTGAGACATTCAAAACAAACTTCTTTAAAGCGATAATTGTTTGTCCTATCTGATGCTGTATCTTTTTTTCCTGCGATTATCAGAAACGGTATTATGGAGAAATGAGTGCCGAAAAACACACAAAACACCAAAAATTTATTTGATAATCGTCTGTGGATTGGATGGACAGTGTACACCCGCCAAAGAGCATAGCAAGATCTTATATCGGCTTGTTCTAGTACAACCTTCCCTTGTTTTTTACGTTGACATGTCTTGTTTCCATTGTTCCAAGTGTAGTACTTGGGTACTTCATTGTACAGTAGGGTGCGTGCAAACTCTTCTTGGGTGCAAAGTCTGAAGAAAGATGTGAGTGTCGTTTTCTCAGCTGCTTGGGAATGTTGAGTAGCATTTTCTGTCGTGAAGTAGACCCTCTGAACATTTTCTGTGTGGACGCTTAGATGAATCACGGTGGGGTGTAACTCGTGAATCGGGAAGTTGAGTATTCTCCATACTGCTTCGTTGCTGCTAATGTATGGATTTCATTTAGGTTATTTTCTCCATCGGTGAGTTCAAACACAGCCATGTCGGATCGTTCGTTGGCATACTTATTGACGTAATTGATAGAGTTTACACACGCATTGCCTTTTATAAGTATAGATTGATATACGTAATACCTCAGAGAGCTTGGTTTAGAGATTCCGCAAGATTTTGGTGAAATAAAATATGAAATCAAAATGTGTTAAGATATTAACTCAACTTTCAACAATAAAAGAGAAACACGAAAATTAAATATTTGTTTAAACAATGAAAACGGTTTGAATTGCGTTGCAACAATGAAAGGTATTGTTGTATGTTAGATTGCAATAAATGCAACTACATCATTTTTTGTCTTTATCGGTATTTTTAAATATTTAAATCTTCGCCACCAAAGTTTATTTAGTTTCTTGTGGCATCTCTGGCAACTTTTGATATTTAAACGGTCATTTTTTACAGTGTGATTAAATATCTAAATTTTTCTTAATTATTTACTTAGTAATCAACTTAAATATTAATTGCCTTAGCTTTTATGTCTTTTCCTTCAATGTTTCAAATTTATTAAATTATAAATCAAATTAATTTAACGGAACTATTTGCTCACCATCTTGTACCGCGTATGAGTTTTTGTACGAAAGGGCCTTGGCGTCGCCTGACTGGAAAGATTCCTTTGTGTGATTTTGTAATTTGACTGGTCCAGACTTGCTAGAAGGTGGTGCACCTGCATGGGGGCCCGAGGGCCGTTGGGCCTCTCGGAGCTTGTCCCTGCAGTTTCTTTCCGTTGTTAAAAGAAAGGAAGTTCTGCGGGAAGCATTTGTTAGCACCAATAATGCAACTGAATCACCAATAGTTCATTCGAATCTAGTCCCTGTTTAATCGCCGGTAAATTAACAAAGCTTTTTGTATTGTTTCATCGTTAAAATTAGTGCTGCATAATCTTTTGTGAAAGAAACTTTTTTTCTAGTTTATAGTTATGCAAGTAATAATACAGAATCACACATCCTGTGTCTCAAATAAGCTTTCACGAGAGAACAAAGTGTGCACTGAGCATTGTCAACATATTACAATTTTTTTACAGAAGCAAATGTTTCCAAGATTTAAGTAGTTTTATTTAGTATTTTTTATCATATCCAGCCTGCAGCGCTTTTGTTATAATGTGTAGCTACATTTTCTTTTTTATTTGTTGTTTTTGATTGGTAGGTTGTGTGCATCATTTTTGGATATATCTGTTTGAAATTGGCGGCAGTAATTGATTTAATTCAACAATCGTTAAATAAAAAAATTTTAATTTACAATTTTGATTCTCTTTTAATTTCTCTAATTATTTCTACAACGCAATGGTATTATTTATGTTTTCAGCTTCTTAATTTAGCGGCCAATTAAATTTTTCAGGTACCAGAAAGGTAAGTGCAGCAAATTGTATTATTGTTTGTGTTTTATATTTCCAGCACTCAGTATTCATTTAATAACTGAAATATAAATATAAATTTTAACCTTTTGCACCAATCAAGAATTAACTTCCAAGAATTAACTTTTATAATTAATATCCCAATATTAACATTTTTAACATTGTAAAATATACTAAAAAATGTTTTTAAAACTTAGAAATTAGAGAAAATATTGTACGGCAACTTTTTCGTTTAAGACAATTTTTTTGGATGTTTAAAATAAACTTTATTAGAAAGAAAATTGTTTGTACTTTCTTACGGTGTATCTATTCTCATACTACGATTATCAGAAAAAATGCAATGGAGAAATGAGTACGAAAAATCACCCAAAATACTACAAAATATTAAATAAAAAATGTCTAGATTGAATTTTAAAATTCGTGCTTTGAAGTGCATTGACTCACCATCAGTACTACCTGTGTGCCAAATTTCATTGCTGCAAGTGCAATTTTTTACGTCTAAACACCGCACGCACGCACGCACACATTGCCTATTATATATAGAGAAATTATATGTACATAAAATTAAAATTTTGTCTTGAGAAAGACTTAAGGTAAATCCCTAAAGTGGCAAAAATTAGTTTATCGGCACAATTAAGATTTTAAGGCTATCCTTTGTTTAATAATGTAAATGAGATACTCTTTTTGTATTCATATAACATGAGTTATGGTGCTTATTGTTTGATCTGTCATAAAGTTTCATATAGTATAAAAACAAATTGTAAGCTAAACTCAATTCAGAATTCATATTTCTGATCCATTCATATTTAGTGTGTGAAACCATTTCTGTTAGAGATAAACTCATACAGTAATCTAAATTTGAGTTGTAAATTAAATTAATTAGAGCATCCTTTTCAAACTCATAACTTTTCCTCTGAGAGCTTACATGAACTCTTAAAATTATACCCTTTTTACCAGGGTATAAATATATCACATTGCTCTTTAAAATTAGAATTTAATAGATGAATCACTTAATGGCTATCCGGTGGTTTAATCTTTGTTTTAAATTAAATCTTGCAATCTAAATTAAACTATTTAGATTGCAAGAGAAACGGCCGTAAAAAATTAATCGAAAAATTTTTTTAACCTTCTTCATAGAGAATTTATTTCTCACATACGCTTGTATTAGGCTTTAAATGATTGAAAGTGAAATAAAAAATTATTTTAATGAAATGGTTATCCATACATCGATCTGAACGTAAGTCCTATCAATGTCATTTTCATCACAATACAATAGTAAAAACACATTTAAGCACTAAATTAATTTCCATAAATGCAATCCATTAAAACTTCCTTGTGGTTGATTATTCTTACCGATATCGATTCATTTCTGACAAATTATTATAAGTATAACCGATACATTTCTATCTCTTTGATCAATAGTCTGAGGAAAATAAAAAAAGAATCATACATCAAATATATCTGGTGAATTTTTGGTCATTTATAGCACATAAATATTTCCTATCATTAATACCTCAAATATTTGGTGTTATATTTTAATGAAACAGAAATTGCTAAAAATGTATACCAGATAATAACGTAAATCCATAAAATCTTATTCAACGCGCCGAACGCGAAGTGTTAAAAATACAAGTACAGCTCCCTTATCTTTGATCTATTCATGTGTATGTCGTTGAAATATATCAAATCAAACGTAAGGTCTTGATGGAACTTTGCCCAAAACCTCTTTTCTAAACAAGATTGATAAATAGGGGTGAAGACATGATGCATTGTTCCGGTCAATCAAGGGTGCCAAAGAATGTAAACCTTTCTCCCTACAGCTTAAATGCGGAATGCTTCAGTGCGCCTCACTTCAATTTTCAGCGAAGAAAAAGATTTGATTTATACACTGAGAGATAACAAAATGATAAAAGAGCGTGTAAATTTGCTTTCGAGTTAATCAGTGATAAATAGGCTAAATGTTACTTATTCGAAGCAGTTTGCAATAAAAATTTCTAATAATATTTTTCTTAAGACCCTTTTGTTTCCATACTTACGTTTTTTATTTGTAGTTCGTTTCTATAATTTACTTGAAGTAATCAGCTTACCTGATCTTTTCATAATGTTAACTAATCAAATTAATAATACAGAGGTTTAATATTGTAAAATGGTTAACATCGGTGTTTAAACTTGACGATATCTCAGTTACAGATAGTAATATCAAATTTAAGCTGGTTTTATAATTATTTTTTTTCATATATCATCCGTTCCTCACTCATCGGACATCATATAGATCATTTCAGTGATATTGAATTTTAAAGGTTCCCATTCGTTTGTATTTTGTTGCCGTTATTGCATTTCTGGTGTTCATTGTAAGAACATAACTTCTGAGTATAAAGTTGTTTGGAGGAGAAAAACAGGAATTGTTTTCCGTAGTCTAAGAAATTGTTGAAACATTGCCTCAAAGGATCACAATTTCGGAATTGAATAAAATTATTTTGAAGAGTAAGGAGTATTTCGCAGAATCGCAGTTTGTTACTATTATTTCAGTAACAAATATCAAGGAGCAAAGACAAGAAATGATGGAAATATGAAACAATATTAAAGACGGAAAAATCTAAGATAATATGAAGAACGAGAAAAGGTAAGACTACCCGAACTTAAAATGGTGCGAATTTGAACAACACTACCAAAGGCAAGTGAGTCTTTAAATCTTGTTATAACTGGTGGAAGAAAAAGTTTTAATCTAGCGACAGGTTAGTGGTGATATTAAGGATTGGCTACCATTTTGAAGCCAATTCCATCACATTAATAATGATGAAGAAATTGCACCTGAAAATAAAATTCAGTACCTTTTTCAAGCAATTGTAAGTGGATCTAGAGCACGAGAAGTTGTAGAAAGCTTCCAGCCTACAGAAGGCTGACTGTGCCAAAGCAGTGGATAGCCTAAAAGCAAGATTTGACACAGATGAACTTTGATGATGGAGTTTTATGATAGGAATGGTTAAAACTGATAATTTGGTTTCAGAACCATAAAAAGTTGTAGATGACACCCCTGTATGATAAATTCGAAACATATCTTAGATGATTAGAGACATTGGGAGTGATCACTCACAAATATGCTTTGATACTTTATCCCATGTTTATGTCTTGTTGTCAAGAAGAGTTCCTAAAATATATAACAGAAGTGCGTCTTCGGCTGATGCTAAAGGACAGTTAATTAATTTGATGTTTATTCTTAAGTCGAAAGCTGAAAGGAAATAAAGACTGAATTTAGCTGTGGCTGGTTTTGTTTTGTGTACTAATGACAATCACCAATCATTTAAGAAAAAAAGGAAATTTATACAAGAGAAAAGTGCCTACAGCAGGCAATTTATTAACAAAAGCTTCAAAGGATGTGCAGAAAATATCAGTATTTTTTATCTAAGTAGCACCGAAGTTCTTACTGCTTTTTCGCTCAAAAGATGAAGGTTATATTGTCTTCCAATAAATCCTTCACAAAATGAAAACTCAAGTTCATCTACCTTGATGTATTCAAAGCGAGTGCCTTTAATCCCCTGAATAGCTGCTTGACTAGCTGAATTTAAGATTACAGCACCATTTATATATGTTTGCCTTTTAGCTCAGACAATAAATTTACGATCCAAATAATGTCTTTACAAATTTCAGAAATAGCAAATAACTCTGCTTCACAAGTTGAGAGACTACCACTTTTAAGATTATGACATTTCTATGAAATTAATGAATTACCTTATAAAATTACATCACCAGAAAATTATTTAGTTTTTTCCGCATTTCCCAAATTAGCATCAGAAGTAGCATTCACAAAACCAAATTTATTATCATAAATTTTTTTTTTTATCTTTCGTACCCATCAAATGCCTTAAACTCTTTTAGCCAAAATGTAATGTCTTTTTTCCTGTTTATGATTAAATTGTGACAAATAAGACGTTACAAATCATGTATCAGGCCGCTTTCTATTAGCTAAATATAACACCTCACGAATTAACTGCTGATGCATAGTAATGCCAATCATTTCATTTGTAAGAGGGAAACTCTTATTTTCCACTTTTACATTGGAGTTTTAACACATCTAAAGTGTCTAAATTCTGATTACCAAAATGATTCAATAGATTCACACTGTGACAAACTAATATCATTTTTGTGTTTTACAATTTCCGTGCCTAAAAACTTAGAGGTTTGTTCTTATGCATTTCAAATACACTTTTAATATTATTTACAATATCTTGATACATTTTATTATTATTAAAAAAATTGCTAAACCATCTACGTACATATATAACAAAAGCATATTTTGACAATCAGACTTAATGAACGCACAATTGTCAGAAGCCAATTGCGTTAATCCAAATTTTTCTAATTCACATTTTATTTTCATAAACCAATTTCTACATGGTTGTGGTAATCCATATATCCTCTTTTTCAATTTACAAACTTTTTCATCTCCAACCAGTCTCAAATAGCTAGGAGAAGGCAACTTATACACAATTTCATCGGTATCACTGTATAAATATGCAGTTTTTACATCAAAGAACTCAACCATCAACCTATATTTACGACTGGCGCATACGACTTTGAATAATCATTATTTTTTATTTGGTGGAATCCAGATACTACAAGCCTCGCTTTATATTTTGTTTTCCCATCATCTATTTACTTTCCAAATCATCAAGGAATACACCCATTTGCTTTTTAATAATTTTGTTTCTGTAAGTTTATCTATAATTTCCCAAACATTGTCTTTATTTAAGGAATCCAATTCATTTTTGATAGCTAATTCCCAATTCTGCCAATCAGCACTATTTTTATCCTCTAAATAAGAGTTCGGCACATTAGTAGCTAAATTAGTTGACATCTGTTTAACTTTGAGTCTTTCCGAACGTCTGACCGGGATTCGACTTACATCATTATTTTTCAGCTGATAATCTGTAGTTTCGTTTTCATCCCCCACGGTGCCCCCTGCATCACGCGACATTTGGGTTTGGAATGGAATTGAGTAATTATTTTCGTTTGCTCCTGTTTCAGAAGAAATTTCTAAGCGAGTTACTTTTGTTTTGTGATCAATCTCGTTTATATCTGGAATGGCTTCAAACAAGGAACCAATATTTCATGTTTCAACTTTCGTTTCTGCCAAATAAGTACTATCTTTCAAAGATTAATTGAGTTTAACTGATCTTTTTCCTCACTTATATTTCGGTTTTCTTATCATAAATTCGTTAAAACCTCCTATCTCTAGCATATCCTAGCATTTAACCACGTCTTCCCGGAACTTCAAATTTATTTCTCATTACTTCCGAAACTTGAAAATGAGCCACACAGCAGAATTTTTTAAGATACTTTAATTTCGGTTTTTTACCTATCCAAATTTCAAGCGGATTTTTTCAACTTTACATTGTGTTACATTAGAAATCTGAGTATTGAAATTAATAGCTTCGGCCCAAAATTTTAATGGAAGTTCACTTTCATACAATAAAGGTCTCTAATGATAATCATAATAGAGCTGCATTTCGTAATATTTTATTAACAACAACTAAATTTCTTGTTGCCAATCTAATAAAAAAAAATTTAGAAAGGAAACAAAATCGTTTGCTATTGATTTTAAATTAAATATTAACTAAAAAAATAATATTTATAGATATGTCTTAACAAAATAGTCTGCTATTAAAACCAAATTACAGAAATGCTTTAACAAAATCATCTGCTAATAAAGTTAACTTAAATTGTAATGAAATGCTACAGAACTGCATACAAATAAAAAATACTATTTTAAATTTTCACTTTAAAGAAGAATACAGAAAATTCTTTCAGCATTGCGGTTACTTTTTACTAAAATTACGGTTACTAAAATTTAAAATAAAAAATACTATTTTAAATTTTCACTTTAAAGAAGAATACAGTAAATTCTTTCAGCATTGCGGTTACTTTCACTATCATATGGAATAGTTTTTTCGTGAAATATCCCCGAATTAGCAAGATAAGTATAAAGTTGCTCATTCACAAATTCTAAACCATTATCAGTTCTTCATTTTTTGAACTGATAATGGTTTCAGTTCAAAAAATGAATCAGTTAAATTTTCATATTTAGCCTTAAAATGAGAAAATATATCAATATTCATTTTTATTTTTCAAGAAATAAGACAAAAAAATCCCAGAAAAGTCATCCACCAATACCATAAAGTATTTTACACCAACATAGGATTCAGGCTGAATAGGACCACACAGGTCAGAATGAAGAAATTCAAGAATTTCAGAAATTCGGATCTATAAATACGGAATGATATCGCCCTAAATAAACAGTTTCCATCACCTACAATAGGTACTTTAAAATATTTTTGACATGCCATTTTGATGGAACTATTGGGAAAATTAAAATATATATTCCAGTAACAACTTCATTCTCTCATTTAATAGCGCTGCATTTCGTAATATTTTTTTAACAACTAAATTTCTGGTTGCCAATCTAATAAAAATAAATTTAGAAAGGAAACAAAATCGTTTGCTATTGATTTTAAATTAAATATTAACTAAAACAAAAATAATATTTATAGATATGTCTTAACAAAATAGTCTGCTATTAAAACCAAATTACAGAAATGCTTTAACAAAATCATCTGCTAATAAAGTTAACTTAAATTGTAATGAAATGCTACACAACTGCATACAAATAAAAAATACTATTTTAAACTTTCGAAAACAAAAGGGGACATTCTGACTCGTTAGTTATTTGAAAGAAAGCACCTAATAAATTAGCGAAATCAGTCCAGTTTTTGAGGCTCAGGAACAGGCTACTATTTTGCAAATAAATATCCGTTATTTCGGTTAATACTAGGGACGCTCAAAAAGCAAGTTACACTCGAACAATGTAGGTCAAAACACACTTTATTGAGAAGTGAGCTACAATACAATATGACACACATACACCACACTATTTCTCTACATAATCATCCAGTCTCTGCAGAAATTTGTCGGAACGTTCCACTAATCATTCGATGCCCTGAAGATAGAAAATCACTCCTTGGTCCTGTATCTAGCTTAGAACAGCTGTCTAAACCTGGTAATCGTTGGAAAATTGACTTCCACCCAAATGTTCTTTAAGCTTGCCTAACACGTGAAAGTCGCAGAGCGTCAGATCGAGACAGTATGGTGAATGCTACCAGACCTCCCACCAAAATCTGCGAAGCAAACCCTGTGTTGTGCGTGCCTTGTGAGATATTGCATTGCCGTGCAAGAGAACAATGTCTTTGCTTAACTTTCCACTTCTCTTGTTTTTCACAGCTTTGCTCAAACATCTTAGTGTTTCGCAGTATGCCTCGGCATTAATGGTTGTCCCCTTCCGCATAAGCTCGGTGTAAACAGCTCCTTCGCATGGAAAAAAACAGTAGCCATGACTTACACGCTAATGGGGGAACTTTGGATTTTTTTCTCACAGGCGATGATGTGTGTCTCCATGCTATCGACGCTTGTTTCGTTTCTAGGGTGAAGTAATGCACCCAACCACCGTTGTTGTCCTTCCTTGCCTTTACGCATCGGTGAAGTTTGTGCTACCGTCTTCGAACTATTGGCGCCATTTCACAATGTCTGGACGTGATATTGCATGTGTCCCATACACTGCCGATATTTCACGATGAATCTCCGTACTCGTGAAACGTTTTGCCCAATAGAAACGTATTTTTCCGCGTACTTCAACGTTGGAGTAAGTTTCCAGCTGACGCGCCATTTTTTTCTCGTACTACGCGGCAAGGATTGCCACTATACGAATGAAATTGCTACCGTTGGGAAGAAGTGGAACTCTATTATCGTCAGCGCAAGCGTCGCTCTTGTTTTGCAATGCTACCATCTTTGAAGAACAAGTGTAACTTAGGTTTTGAACGCCCTCTGTATATTCTGTTTATTTTGCAATATGTCTCAAAAATTAAGGATGCTGAGCGGCAGATAACCCTTTATGAGATATTTAGAAATCATAAGTTTTCATATGAAATAAAAATTTTCGAAATCCGTCTGGCGGTTTCGGCTGGCGATGTGTATAGAGGTTTTACCAAATTATTTTAAATACACAGATTATAGTCCTTCATTTCAAGCATACACTTAGGATTTAAATGACATAGTCTGCTATGTCAAATATCATAATTGCTAGTAGACTGATTAGAAAAATAACACTCAGAATTATACAATAGCTCTAAATATAATTCCAATCTACAGTAATATTTAAATGCTTTAGTAACCAACTTATTATCTTTATCATATATTAATGCAGAATTATTATCCGACATAGTTTTACATCCTTTATCCATTAAGCATATTATAGACAATAAATTATATCTTAGGTGAGGAACATAATTAACAGTATTAATAGTTAAATTTATAGGATTACCATACTTTGTGCTCAAAGTTTTCGCTTTTACGGTTCCGGTTCCTTCACATATAATTTTCGAATCTTTACATGCTAGATAAATGTCCTTTCTCTCTGGTATTATATTTTCAAGCCATACACGGCCTTTTATAGTATGACAAGAAGCTCCATTTACCAATCCCAGCTAAAATAAATCTGCAAAAAATCTTTTTAAAAAGTCTGCAGAAAATATGAAGGTACCTGGAAAATGTTTTCTTCAGATTTTCTGCAGAAAAAAATGTAGAATATCTGAAAAAAATTATGTTCCGAATACGTTCAGATTTTCTGTAGTCAGGGCTTAATTAGTAATTCCAGTTAATTTAATTAATGCAATTTGTAATTCAACTTACTTGTACGTTGTTGATTCAGATTGTGACAAAACTTCAAACTCATCCTCGCCAGGACTCGAACCCGCGATCGTAGACTTGGAAGGCAGGGACACAAACTACAAAGCAATCCCGGACTACACGAGTTGGGGGTAAAATATACTATTTGAGCTTTAGCGTCACCATACCTCTAGGGGCGCCATTTAGTGGTTTAAAAATGAACCATGGTCAAAATACGTGTTTCAAAGTTGTAGAGACGAGTAATAGATGAGATTAGCAATATTTTTGTTCAATAATTTAGATTCACGGTTTCAATAAATTCGTTTACACCTTTTATCTTTCTCATAAGCTTCTCTACATCCAAAGGGAGAAAGCTCCACTTTTCCCTTCTTTTTGGAGGAAAAGAGCTAGTTAGAAAGACAGTTTGAAAACTAATTGGAAATTAATTAAATTATGAGGGAAATGTTTAAAATGTCGAAACCTCGAATATTTATTTAAAAGATTATTTTAGAATTCCTTTTTTTCAGTAACATATTTAAAAAATTTAGTGCCTGACACATTCCTTTTCTATACAAGTATATGGTCGATATCACCAATTGAAAAAGGAACTGATGAAACTCCTGTCTGCTGTAAAATAAAACAATAATGATAATTACATTCTAATTTTGTTTTATCTCCTTTGGAAAATAAAGCTGCAATATTATAGAAGATGGTGCACAATATGTATTTGGAGAAATGCAGATATTATGAAATTGCAGTTAAATCTTCAATCAACAGATTATTGGTCAAGTTAAATGATGTTGTGAAAATCTGCTAAATAACTGCAAATTGAATTGAACACAAAATGCAAATTTTTTGCTGTTTTAAAAAAATCTGCATGATATTTAAAGAAAAAATAAAAATATATTTTTTTGCAGATTTTATGCAGGTTAAATTGAAAAAAAAATGCAAATTTTTTCTGTCTTCAAAAAATCTGCAGAAATCTTTAAAAAAACTTCAAATTTTTTTTTCTCTGAATACTTTTTTATCTGTGATATCCAGATGTTTTCATATAGCTTTTCTTCATTTGAAGAAGCTGTAAATCGTTCTTTAGAATTGGTATTATGATGCATCTTTCTCCTTTTACTGGATGTGACATTTTCATTATTATTTCGGTAAAAGCATTCCTTGACGACGTGATTTGGTCTTCTGCAGATGTAACAAAGTATCATACAGAAACTTTTGTAATTTTTAGAATAAAACACGTCAGCGCTTGTTCCTTCGGCGCGAGTACTTGTGGGCGAATTATAGTTTTCTTCTTCTTCACGGAGGATTTCAAGTATTTAAGCTATTGACTTGACACGTTGAGTTTTCAGAATATCTCAACCTTTAGCAAATTCATCCCTTAAAGCACGAACATAATGGTGAAAAAGCTACCTAGGTGAGACATCTAATCCTAGAGAATGACACTTAGTAGCTATACCTCTTGCTCCATCTATGTAGTCATTCGCTGATTCATTGCTTTTTAATCGAAGATTTTTCAGCTCGTCATTTGCGTCAATTTTCCGATCTTCTGCTAGACCTGTAAATGTTGACTTTATTTTGTAAATTTTGGCATTATGATCTGAAGCAAACTGTAAGGCCTGTTCGTTTGAAAGCAACAACTTAATGTAAGACAAGCGTCCGAATTCTTTTGCTTCCATTCGAATGCATCGTTTTCAATAATACCTTCTGGCTTCATTTGCGTTATCACATAGTCTAGCCGTTTTAAACACAAGGCTGCTTGTATTTTTAAAGACCCGAAAAATAATTAGAGCCGGGAAGTTCAGGAACATATATATCCTGTCCATTTTCAAACTGTTTTGAAGAAAGTTCGTTTTCACACAGTCCTATATTTAATCAACCAGATCCAAACATTTAATAAACCACGCTGTCCTACCATTCTGTTGTTTCATCTACTAATCGTAGATCTTCAGGAAAGGATATTTTTTAACATATAGAAAAGAAATAGGAATATAAACACACTGAATTATACAACGACGCACACAGCAAAACATTTTGGCTACACGTACATCTAGTATCATGGTTGCCGACTCGAAGAAGGAATGAATTAGAAAAAGTGGCAAGAGTTGAGTCACACAGATATTCATGCGCGTGAAAAAATAGCTCGCTTGCCTCCAACCAACAGAAGCATGTGAAAGTAAGAAGGCTTTTACACTGTGATATAGATTCGAACACATTTCTTTACATTCATTTAGCGATGCAAGGAAACCGTTCTATCCGAATGTTGTTTTTTCACTAGTATGAAAAGTACTGAAACATGAAGTACTGAAATAGTACTATTGATGAAAGTACTGTTAACATACAGATGGTACAGAGTAAAATTAGAATTGCTCCTTAAAGGGAAAAAAGAAACACCAATTTCTTGGCTGAAACTTCTGGGCGCAGCAATTTCTGCGCGTCTTTCTTCTGAAGTGCTGAAAGAGTTATAAATCGCCTGCGTTTATATTTGGACTACTGTGCTACCTTGGCTAAAGAGAGAATAATAATGTGGATTTTTTGTCCAGAACAATGTTCAATGAATCAGAAAACTGACTTCTGTCAAAGCTTTGTGAGATATGCTTGGTCTTTAAATCCTGCAGATATACCGAGTAGGGGTTCTCCAATGTAGAAAACTTGCCATTCGATATGGTGTTAAATTGCCATTTGAATAAATTTTCCTCCTCATGAATGGCCAGTGAAAGAAATATTAGCAGATATCAATGAAGAAGACGTGAATAAAGAGCAAAGAAGAAATACCGTGTCCTGCTCGGTAATTATTTATGTAATAGATATCATGAGAGAGATCAGTATTCCTACTATAACAGAAAAACCAGAGTAGCGGAATTGATTCTATTTTCGCTTTATATCATTTCACTTGAAAGGAAGTACGAAGGTAATTTTGTTTGTGAAGTAAACAAACAAGCAGAAGTTTTGATTCTCAACTTCATGCAGTTTAAACGTTTCAAGATGTTGCAGTGCAGCAAAGATGTTTTCAGATGTTGCAAGAGCTTTTGAAACTCTAGAAGTTACAACAGATAAATGCGTATCTATTCTCTGTCATGTCATATTTGACGAGGAATTTCTAAAATCCTGGAATAGAAGTCCAGTTTCCAGTTCTGCAAATGATGATACTCCTCAAAAATGAAGTAGAAGGAGAGGAAAGAATATCCTTTATGATGTCTGGTTTTGGTTCAACAAAATTTGAAGTTATGAAGAGGCCCAGGAAAAAGAACTATAACCTAGAAACTCAAAGGGTAAAATTCCAACTGTATCCTTGTTACGTGCATCCACCAAAGTACCAGAAGTAAAGAAAACAAGATGCATATTTTGTGACGGAAAGAATGCCAGTTATGATTGTTTCAATGCTCAAAAAATAACACTGGAAGAAAAAAAGATAGGAGGGGACAAGAATCGTTTTTCCACATGTCTTCTTCCTGGTCCTTCACGTAGAAAATGTCGGAAGTTTTTAAAATGTCCCGTTTGTAGTAAAAGACATGCAACTCTGATGCAAGATCAAGTTCAGGTTCTCAAGAATTCAAACCAGAAAAAGAAAGAGGAAGAAAATTCTTCCTCTATTAATGTCAAGATGCTGCAGGATGTCTGAAGAGCTCGCAAATAAGATTCCAGTTTATCTTAAAGGAATGTTGGCATAAAGGATGTTGCAGTTTAAACGTTTCAAAATGAGAATAGTCTTACTGAAATGTAAGTATTTAGAGATGAAGAAGGGTTCTGAGACTAAGACAAAACATTTGGGCAGTGATGAGAAGGACTATTTCATATTTCCAGTTCTCTTACTTGCAAGTTTTGTCGGGTGGAACTTACTTCCTAAAAATTATGAAAAAGAATGCACCCAGGTTCTACAAGCTTACTTGCTCGACCTAGGGAAAACATTTGAACTATAAAAGGGGACACGGTACCTTCTCAACATTATTTTAAACTTTTAAGTATTATTGAAAAGATATTGATTGTATTGAAACTTAGCATTGAAATAAAATCCCCTTGAAAAAAAAAACACTTTTTTGGTCTACCTGTTTAATTGAACTTTATTTATTTTTTTCTTCTTCAATCGGATTGTTTCAATTACCTACTACTTTTAACATATGAATATTTTTGCTTCAAATTTTATTGATAGATTTACTGAAATATATTACTTAAAATTGCGCATGGATTTTGGATACATCTACTATTTAATTTAATATAGATTTTTTTACTGTATTATGTAGTGAAATTCAAGAAATTTGAAGTACCTCTTTTAATATTTTGGATATAAAATAACTAAATAATTGAATGCTTATAACATGCACAGTTTTATATATACATAATGATAGATAAATACAAAAATTTTTAAGCTGAATTTTAGGTAGGAATAAAAAGTCTTAGAATTTTTAAAATATGAAAATGAAGAAGAATCTGACATTTAGAAAAAGCCACTTCGAATTCATTCGTCATTTGCGCTGTTTTTCATTGGACAACGTAAATAAAAATCTGAATAACATCTGAAATATTAAGTACTTGTATAATATTTATACAAGTATCGAAATCTGATATAATGAGTAGAAGGGTAAGAGCAACGAAATAAGCAAATAAAAAGGAAAATCAATATTTTGGATAATATTTTTGGATGCTCTGTTCCCTTAAATCTACAACGTCAGTAAACATGTTCTTTCTAAGCGTTATTAAGGAGACCCCATAAACTCATTTAAGTACCATTCGCACAGCTGCCAAGTTACTCACACAAAAGTATTTAAGGTATCTAGTGTAGATTATACTGGTCCTCTCTACCTGACTTGGAAACTCGCTCACTACAGAACCTTGGAAACTCGCTCACTACAGAAGCTTTCATTCAAGCCTTGAGATGATTCATTGAGAGAAGAGGCAGGATTTCATTTCTTTACTCAGATAACGACATGATCTTTTTGGAAATATACAATGAAAGTAAATTGTTAGATTGCGACAAGAATTTTGCACATTCAAACAGTTAAAAAAACACTTGGAAATCTGTCCAACCCATTGCGGCTTGGTAGGTAGTGGGAGCAGACGGTGAGAATGCGCGAAGTACTTCTGAGTAGAGTATTATGTAAATCAATAACAGATTATTAGACTTATAACAATCCTGTGTGACTGTGAGTCAGTAATGTTAGTCCAATGGCCTATTTACCAGATGGCGCAAACGAATATTTACCCCTGACACACGCAAAGAGTATTCAAGGAAACGGTAACTGCAAACACCAGTTCTAGACAGTGTGGAGCGATCTTCCTGATAAATGTATTAATGAAGACATGTTAAATTCTTAAACAAAGATTTAGAAATAATTATTATGAACTATTTTTCTGGTTAAAAAGGGAAAAAAGGAGAAATTATGTTTTAAGCGTTGCCGATGCTATACTAATTAGACATGGCAGTATCTGAGACCTCGAATGACCGCTTTAAATTTTCTTGGAGGTATCTCCTAGACGGTATTCTTATAGTAGCGAGGCTAAGAACATTCACGGTTGAAAGGATTCTTCCTTTACAAAGGATTTATACATTATAAGTTTATGCGAAAACTGATGTTTATGTCTTTAGAACAGACTTGCCTGCTGAAAATATTTCCATCTCTTCCGCTCAGAACACTCATGCCCCTAAATTTCGACACCATACTAAAAGCAGATTAGAAGGAACCAGAAGAATTCATCGCAGATTAGATTTGTGAACTTCTTTTAGTTTCTAGAGAGTTCATTTTACATGTTATAATACGCATTGCAATTTCTTTTTCATTTTATCTAATGCCATAATATTTTAAATTATCTTTTAGTTAATATCTCATTTTCCTGAATTTGGTTATTGAAGTTTGTGTTACAGACTTGCTCTAAAGTTGGACACCATACTAAAAGCAGATTAGAAGGAACCAGAAGAATTCACCGCCAATTAGACTTGTGAACTTGTTTTAATTTCTAGTGTATTTTACATGTTGTAATATGAATTGCAATTTCTTTTTCATCTTATCGAATCCCATAATATTTTCCATTATTTTTATAGTTAAATGTTATTTTCTGGAATTTGATTATTGAAGTTTGTGTTATAACTATATGTTAATGTCATCTGGCATCAGATGAAGAAAAAATGTATGAAAGAATTCGATCTACTATCTTCGTGACATATATCTCAGAGGTATTTATTTTTAACCTCAATATGCGTAAGATCAAACAATAATAAAAGAAAAGAAAAAAGATTTCAAAAAGATTAAGTTAAAATGAGGTACAAGGCATATGTTAGATGTTTCTTCCATACATTCTTCGTATGTCTAACTGGAATAAATTCATTCCTTGCTTTAATCTTGTTGGAGTTTTCTGACTGAATATTGACAGAAGCTTCCGTCCTTATATTTTTATTAGGATTTTTAGCCATTTATTTAACTGAATTCTTTACTTTGCATCTTTTCGTTATAAAAAAGGTTTTTTTCCTTCGAATACTTTTACTACAGTTTGGGAAGATTTAATCATTTTTCTTGAAAAGCTGATTTAATTATACTTAGATAGAACTTTTCGACAAAAGTTGGAATCTGAATTTGCTTCAATACAGTCTATCAGCTTGATTAGCTTGAACTCATGTTTTCTTGTTATTTTCTTATTTCTATTGCTTATTTCACGTTAGAAAAATTGTTCGATAAAATGTATAAAAAGCAGCAAGATGTTGTGAATAACACAATTCTATAATGTTCTTAGAAGCGCTCTATTATTGGCTGGCATAATTTTGTTCGGATATTTGTATGAAATGAAATAAAGTGTCGAAGAAAAAAATTTGCCTAAATTAAAGAAATATTTCCTTGATTTTCTAGAATTATCTCTTGACACAATTTGAAACTACTCCTCATTAGATGTACATGGTAGAAAATTTGCCTTCCGAGAATTATCATTTCCCAATTTGTGACTACAAATTTATTTCAAAAATATTTCATTTCTTCAATTCCTTAAAAAGGGTATGTTAATACAATATATTTTTAATTTGAACACTATTTAATATTAATTCTTTAAATATTTTAATTAATTATCTTACTGGAATACACGGAATATTTCATTAATTAGTGTTACTTAATTCGTAGTCTGATTTTTTTAAAATAATTTTTATTTTCTAAAGTTTTCAGGAAATTACATTTAAACATTTTCAACCTTTTTGGTATAATATCCGTAGTGATGTTTTAAAATTGTGTTAATAGAATAATCTACGCGAAAAACTATCCTTCCCAGAATATTCTAAATTTCAAAATATTCGTGGGGTCTTCCAAAAAGGTTCGGATGATAAATTCTTTTAAAAGAGTAAAGCTATTTATTTATAGTTTATTTATATATATATATTCCTAATTTTGAGTGTAAAAGTTTTATCATTCATTAATTGCTGAAGTTTTATGACTAAGAAGAATTGAATTTTTTGAATAATTTTTATCCCTTGATGAGCTTAAGTATAAAGGAATTCGAATAAGGAAAAGCTAAGTTATGTTGCTTTCTACTGTCAGTGTTATTTTAATCTCAGTACTAAGAATTCTTAATTCAAGATTCATAAAAAAAATATTCCCAAATTCAGATAGGTTGTAAAAATAAAAAAAAGGAACGAAGCAATGAAAATGTAGTTGAACATATTATCGATGTCATTCAATGTTTTCTTTTAAGTAAAATAAGATTTAAAGCAAACACTTTAAAAATATAGAAAAAAATGTTCAAAATTCTTAACTTTATGTTTCTTAGTGGCAAATATATTTAAATACATTCGATATCTTTTGTCAATAAAACATTTATAACAATGGTAAATAAGGATATTTGTAACCGCTAAAACCATTTTCTCTGAGAGTACATTTTTTTTCCTAATGAAAGAACAACTTACCAACGCATTTATCATGGTTCGCTAAAATTTATGAATGGTTTCTTTTCGTTAAAAAACAGAGCTACTTTACGGATGTTTACACTCTTTGTTGAAACTTAACAGTATTTTTCGTCCGTTGTTCTTAAGTAAATATTTTCTTAGATAACTCGAAAAAAGGCGCGCTACTTTTGTGTCAACAAACACGCATTGTTACCTATCGATCTTTAGGAAGAGCATGAAATGACAAATTGCGGAAGCAGCAAGAAAAACAAATTCAATCTGATTGCCAGAAATTGCTTAGGAGACAGGAAAACGAACCTTGCTTCATCTTAGCTTCAAGTTTAAGACAGCCTTTTTTTTCGTGCTTATCATTTGTTTTTTATTGTTGTTTTTGTTGTTTTTTGCATGTGTTCTAAAGTTCTTTAAACTGCAGTCAGATTTTTTGAATAACAGCTGTAAAATTTTCTTATTTACTAATTTTTAATGATTTTTGGTTTAAAAATGGCGGGGGCATCTTATTTTTATTTTGATACAACAGAGGTACAATAAATGTGTAACGCGTAATATATTTTTTGTTAAATTTCGTTGCTCAGATGAATGATAGTTCCGCACCAGAATACATTTTCTACTCCTTTTGGCTGGCACAAATATACAACTGAAGTATAAGTATTTTATTTATCCCAAAGGATTAATTTGTGGGAAATTTTAATTGACAGTGTAATGTAATTTCTAATTCTAAACGTGAAACATAAACTACATGAGTATCGTCTGATTTACTGTTAGGAATAAAAAGAATAGGTAGAACCATGAGAAATCATATTGCCATTCGTTAAAATACAACCCAATTTTTAGAGGATGCAACAGGAAAGGTAAAAGTCTCTGGATCCAAATCAAACCCCAGATGCTAATATAATATAGGTAATTTTTTAAGAAAATTAATTGTCAATAAATCTACATATAAACGGGTCTTAAGTGCATATTGCATGAAAAGTCAAGTGCAATAAAAAAACATTAACAAGAAGATTTGCAGAATGTAAAAATGACTTTCAGCAAGTACTTAGCTTGTAACGAAATTCGCAAACAATCTAAAAGGCTGTAAATTCGTAACTGTTAAAAATGCAATAAATTTAATGTTTATAACTTGCTTAGAATGGATGAAGTGTTCAAACTATATATTCTACTATACATGAAAGTAAGATGATTCTATTATTAAGATCATATTGCCAAGACTTTTCTGCTGACACTAAAATTCTTTTACTATAACTTCGATAACTTCGGGTGCTTAGAAAAACGAATCTGAATACATTATTCTCCTGAATGCTATTTTCCATATGAACTATTTTGTAGTTTTTTCTAATTAGTTTTGTTGAATTTCACTCTTTTACCAGTGGAAGCATTAAATAATATGAAATTTTCTTTTGTGTTAGTTATATCTTAGTTCATTTCCATTTCTAAATTTTTGTAACAAAAAATTTGTATAATTCGTCAAAAGAAAATCAAATTTGTAACTAAAATAACAATAAACAATCAAAAGAAAAACGTCAGTACTGGAGAATCGTCAAACTTAACTTATATATTTTATATCTATATATAACTATATATCTTAGAAATATATTTTAGATTTTCCTTCAACATCCCTGTATTTATTCTTCAATTGTTATTTTCGATTAAGTTATATTTTATTTAAGACCCGGTTCATAAGCTACATGCGCAAAAAGATCAGATATTTTAATTCTGGCTAGCATCACGTTAACCATAATAAACCAGCATAAGAAAATTCATTTGAGAAAATGCACTACTGAATTCGTGTATAAAAAACTAATTTAGTTATTGGACATGAATAGTTTTCTACAAACACTTCAAATCACGTATAATATTTTAACATTAAATTTATATATTGTGTAACATAGTTTAGCTAACAAGGAAATGTTTTAAAATATTTTCATACCAAATTGTATGAATAAAATATGACTTGTTTTCCTCTATATCAACATAAGATTATTCAGAAAATATCGAAGCTACTTAAAAGCAAATTTTATGAAGGAATTCTATATTTAAATACTGTCTCATTTCATCATATACAACGGCTAATTTTTACACTCAAGCTGTGATGAACTTCACAATTATTTAATTAAATAGTGGTATTAAACATATTTTAATAATTAAAAAGAATCTGAAACAGTTGGCATTTAAGAATATCTTAGATTTCTGTTTGCAATTGGAGGATTTCCTCAGCAAAGAATTATTTTAATAGAAATTCCAACCAAGGACAATATCAGAAGTGATTCCTCTTGAGCAAACTTTACAGTTAACATCGCGATTACTCTTGATGTAGAACACTTTAGCATTGTCAAATCTGTGATGCATCTAACATTTTGGGAACTTATTATTTCCATATGATAATTACGGTATTGTATCTTTATCATTATAGAAATGGAAAATCTATGCACCGTGGTATCTTATTCCTCTAGGAAGAGGATTGTTTGCACTTAATAATGTTGTTTTAATTTGAAGTGTATGCAAATGTTCTTTACAATGGTTTTCAGTCTTCAACTGACCTGTAATAAATTTTGCTTTCTCCTCATTTTATAAAAACATTCATACAAATAATTTTATCTAATGAATGTGAATTATGAGTTTAATGGTATTTCAACTATAATTTCCTTTTTCAAAATATATTTATCTCTTACAGAATTAAAAGGCTGTAAAGAATTTTAAAAAATACATACCAGTATATTGCCTATATAAAATATTCTGCATGAATTTTCTTTCATACTTCTTCCCCCTATCATGAATAATTTTGATGTCTTTACAATCGACAGAACCTCATCACTTCGAAAAAATAAAAAAAAATCTTTCATAAGTATTCAATGAACTGTCAGCCAGGTCAAACATTTTATGTTATGTGTACGAATGAAAAATTCATCTTCACCTGACAGAAACACTGAAAAGAAAAGTTTTCCCAGGCGACATTCTTATCCAGCCAACTGCACAGCTAAAGAGAATCAAGCATTGCTAAGCTTGGGCGTACCAAACCAACAGCGTAGCCTAAGTCTTCTTAAGCATTCCTAAGTTCACATCACAGACGTTTTGTAAATAAATCGAAAATCATTCAGCAGATTAAAAGTGTTTCCAGTTTAACTATTATTATTTTTTCAAAGCGTGGAAAACCTTGATGTGGATGCCGAAGAATCCTAGTCGAATTCTCGGCTCGGTAACGAACAACCGATTGGTGCAAGAGATGCCTGAAGTTTGTATTCATTAGATCATACCGAAGTTCAAACAATGGGATCTAGGAATAATATTTCGCAGCATTATAATGATTTGCACTTTTATGCTGACTGAATATCTTATCGATGCAGCCTGTGTTGCTGGAATTCAGAGGTCATATTGCAAACATTTCCAATTTACTCTCAATTTGAAGTGGAGTCTTCAATACTTGAAACACATCCTTCAACTAAAGGATGCATGACTTTGGTATTATTTACATCAATACAGTGTCCTTTAGGTTTAGGTACTAAAAGTTTTAATGATCACGGGCAAGTGTGAGTTATCTTGGACAACTTCAATTTTATCCTGGCGAACGTATCAATTTGCTCTACCGGATCCTGCAGTTTGAAATGGCAACAATTCAAAGAACCCATAACAGCAAAATTAAAGATTCTTAAGGACAATTTGTATAAAACTCAATAGATTTTAATGAATTCAAATCTTTATATTCATCAAAACTGCTGCCGATTTTCACAGCGAATAAATAGGGGATTTTAAATAAAATTATCATTACATCAATTGATGCAAACAGTGGAACCGATAGAAGCATACTGTTCCAATCGGAGATACTGGCGAAATGCAAATAATACGCAATGCCTGTTAATTTTATGATCCTTTGGTTTACCCACTTTTAGTTCCTTACAGCTCTCATGGGTGAGGTGAAATATTGTTGTCTTTAAGTTAATGTAAGCTCAGCAGAATGGGACAATTTTGCACAATTTCAATTCGACCAATATCACTAGGCGATACATGAAGATTTCAGACTTCTTCATGGAATTAGTAAACTCTCCGAGAAGTGCGTTGTGGCTTCTTTCTCAGAAGGTGAATCGTATAGTTTAAACATTAAAGATTTGCAAACGTTTTCAATACTATTTATGTTATCAAATCGAAGATAGGGTTACTCTATTTATTTAAAAAGAGCAGACTTTAGTGACTTCTATCGTTACGAAACATGCTAGAAAACAATATTAGAAAAATTCCATCCACCTACCTCGGTGATTGATCATCGATTATTAAAAATTAATTCAATAGGTATTTGTTTCTTGAAACTAGTTCTCTAAAATGAAATTATTTTACGAAATACTTCAAGATAGCTTCATATCTTGAAAACATGCACATTTAAGTCTAGCTCTAACAGTTTAGGTTATCTACATTTACTTTTTCCATCCCTCAAAGTATGGTATGTTTTAACATAAAATGCATTTAAATTATTTCTCTAAGAATAAACGTGAAATTAGTGCATTTGCCGTTTCGTGTAAAGTTAATGCCTTTTTCTTATATTAAATGAGTCACATAAAGTTTCTCTTCAAATGCATAAGTTTAAATCTTGTATTGAAGAGTTCATAGAAATTTTTTACCAAAGCCTTCAAGAATAAAAAATTTAACAAAAAAATCTCTGCATAATAATATGTAATCATTTATATATATTTTATAGTTAATTGATGCAATTCATAACATTTTCAAATGTAATTTTTTTGATTTACAGTTTTGTAAACTGTCCGAATTCCCTTAACATCACTTTTTTAAAACTTAAATATCTGAAATACCATATCTTTGCAGCTTTGTAGAATCAACTGATTTATTTATTAATTTCTCCGAAGGATTATTCCCAAAACTTCATTTAAGTCATATAAAATAATATATGTTATATAAATATTTAAAAGAAGTAAGGAGCGGGCATATCCCTGCAAAAATATTAATAATATGTGATGAATAATTTAAATGTGCATTTGAACGTGTGATGAGGTTTAAAAGTTCATTTATAATTAAATTTAGTACTTATATTCTCTTTTCTGAAATAGAGGAAATATCCGGAGGTACTGTATTTTGATGTAATATTTCAAACAAAATATATTACATTTTACATATACTTTAAAATTAAGCTTTATTTTCGCATGATTTCTTAAATAAAAGGAAAATCATTCTAATTTCAAAACTGAAATAATACATTAATAAATGCCATATAGTTTTTTTAAATATAGTATAGTAAGGTCGAACATTTAAGTATATAGTGTGCTTGACCATAGAGCCTCAACTTGCAAATTTGAGGGGAAAAAATTGATTTCATTGCTGTCTAAGGCTACGTCACTACATATTTTAGTACTTCTTGAAATGGACATGCATTTAAAAAGTAAAAATATTTATATCAGCGGAACAAACATAAAAAAATCTGGAGTAAAAAAATGATCCGTGAAATATTTTTTGTGATTTATCTCGTTGTAACAGAAATGTGTAATATAAAATTTAAAAACATTTTCTCGAAAAGCAACAGATGTAGGCATGTTCAAATATAAGACTCAAGATTGTGCTTTACGTCGCAGATTATTAGAAAGATGTTATTTTGTTGTGTTGAATATTTATACAGCATTTAGCAAAACATAAACAGGAATGGCACAACATTTATCGTCCTGTCCAAATAATAATAGAGTATTTTCTTTGATCTGTTCTGTGATCTGGTTCACTGAATGAATATCATAGTTTTATAGGATTATAATGGTTGACTACAAATTTTTAATACATTAGGAAAACTGGCCTATTTAGTAAGCATTGAATTAACAATTATAATTATCTTTTTTATCTACAAAAAAGAACTATATATTCTAGTACACTAGGCGTATTAAAATAAAAGCAAAACGAAAATTCCAGAAGTATAGACAATTTCTTTTAAATAAGTAGCACCTCTATGATAATCCTCCGATCTGATCAATACACAAAACTATTTCGTTATCTTTCGAGCACCAAGTTCAAATAATGTCATTTATTTTCGAAAAGAAGTTGAATTATCCCACAGTTTCTGTTACTTAATTTTGTTATCTCCTTATTTGCAGAAAGTTGTACCTGAAAATTCTAAATAAATTCCAAATACAAAAAGCTACTGAATTAATGGCACACATTTTATGTTTTTAAAGCCTCCTCAAAAAAAAACAGCAGTCACAAAAACTCCTAAATGATCATTAACGTCTCCAAACAGAACTCAATTCATAAAACGAGACAAGGTCAATCCACATGTTATGTGTGGTCTTTTATAACAAAAGAGAAAACAGGCTCATAATTCAGAAGGCGTATGAGATATCATTTATCGTATTCTTTGTTGTATTTAATGGTTCTTTCGTACAAGACATATTCAAATGCTTTTAATTAGCCTGTAATTTGATTCAATTAAATCTCGTGATTTAATTTTTCTAGTATTTTATTGTAGAAATTCCTTTAAATTAGCACTTTGTTCACCAGACTAAAGTATTATATTTTACTCAAAATTATTCTACTGCTTTTGAATATTATCTAGTTGTTTTTTGTATAGCTCGAATTTCAACATATGTATAATTTTTTTTAATAATATGCAATTTTTGTTCTTGTCCAAGAACAAATTAAAAAATTAGTTTTTATAATAGATATGAAATATTCAAATAATAGATAATTATGCACTTTCAGGTTCTGACAAGAAATGTAATTCTGCCCTTTTATAAAATTGTAGTCGAATTCATCATATTAGAATGAGACAAAAAAGTCCTTTGAAAGGAAATAGAGAATATTTACAAAAAAATCAATGGTTTCCTAGTGTTTAATTAGCAAACATTTATTCGACTGAAGAAGAAATTTGCGTTAAAGTTTAGTGTTCGTGGAAAAAACAAAAGAATATTGTTAAAGATCCGTTTCCAAAGAAATTGCAAGAATCACTCAAATATTTTGCTGGAGGGTGAAACGGAAGAATTTTTTTCTTTTCTTTCTATTTCCTTCTTCTTGTTAGAAGAAAGCAAAAAACTAAAGACTTTTTTCGAGATTGAAAAAAATTTCGTTCGACAAAACAGCCGGCAGACGGAAAATTAAAAGAAATAGATTTGACAAGAAAAATAGAAGAAAAAGAAATGTTAGAAAATGTCCGTTTTATTTCTGCGATTTATTTTATTCTAAAAAATTACTCTTAAATTTACGAAGCATTTCCCACATTTAAAGACATTTGAAAACAAAAGCTAAAATAACAAGGCGATAGTGAGAAAAAAATGCGACATTCAAGCATTACAGTTTTATCTTTTTGTATGACTGCAGTAATTAGTTCCGCTTTTGAACTGTTACATTAATTTGGGTAATGAATATTTCAATTACTGTCAAGTAGCTTTTAAAGGTCCGAAGATATCTATTTTGTAAGGATAAGACATTTATTAATTATCAGTTTGAAAATATTCGCTTTGCGTAAAATAAACGATAAGATAATACAATGAAAGTTTACGGTACTTAAGATATTACTGGCTGATAAAATTTCTTTTTTAAATTTATTGTTATTAAAACTAAATAATGATATCAGTGACATATTTTGTGTCA
This sequence comes from Araneus ventricosus, assembly GCA_013235015.1. Classification (NCBI taxonomy): domain Eukaryota; kingdom Metazoa; phylum Arthropoda; class Arachnida; order Araneae; family Araneidae; genus Araneus; species Araneus ventricosus. Next base: position 139,621 of record BGPR01002540.1, on the reverse strand, counting down.
GTAGCATACAAATAGGCTTATTTGGCATTAGCGGAAGGAAAAAAAATTAATGGATTGAGAAAAATTATGGGGATTATTTGTGTCAAAAATGCTGTCATAATATGAAGGCTCTTTACAATAAATGCATTTTTCACAAGGTTTTGCAAAAAGAAGGAATTAAAAATGTTTCGATAACTAATTTGTGGTTGGGAATTTTGTTATTAAAGATTATTTATCACAATATTCGCGTGTTTGGGACAAACTATATTTTAGTAAGTTAAATATATTTAAGAATAAAATATTTTAAAAATACTGATAAAGTTTAAATTAAAAGAAGGAAAAATTCAGAAATAGGAAAACAAGTGTTTGATGCAATATATTTTAAGAGATTATTTATAGGCTTAAATCCAATGTTGACTAAAAATTTTAATTAATTTTGCGATACATAAACTATTTTGAATTCTCTCTCTATATTTTTTGAAATTAATACCGAAATCGTTACACCCGCTTGACAAATACATGAATACAATTTTATTAAACATTTTACTCTATTTCTGAAGCATTAAAAGTTCAGCTGACTGCGATTGATTATTAGATTAACGTTTAAATTTTTAGTTACATCAGAGCTGTTGAGATTCGATCTGTGAAACATCGGACTTCGGTCAAAAAAAGAGAACGGCGTCACTTCTCTAAACTTCTGCGCTACGTAGGGATATGATGTTAGGTCCATGACATATCCCACAGCACACAGATTGTCAGTAAATATAGTATTGAAGTAACAACACTTTATTTCAAATTCCGAACGCTGCAAATTAGTTTTATATACTAGGAAAGAGATAACAGAACTTCGTAAGTCGCGTTATTACTTTATCATTGAGTAAAGAAAATCGGTGCGATAAAAGCTATCAGTACTTACAGATGTCTATTAATACGATAAAACCGTTTTGATAAGAGATTACATAACACTGACATTGAGTAATAAAAACAATCATCATGGAAATATTAATATTTGCGATATTTAACATAAAAGTTATCTTTATATTGGCGATTGTTAAATGATTTGCCCAAACACTACATAATGATATCCTATCGCATAAATAAAATAAAAGTCATTACATTGATATCTAATTTTTTAGATACCAGTCATGAACTTCATGCATTTTTAACGAACACTGAAAGAAAATCAGAAAAGAAAAACTTTTCGGTTGTTCATATTTAGTTTTTAGACATAAACATTCGTTTAATTGCTTGGATATTGAGATTGTTTGTTTAAGAAATATTTTGTCGTTTTTCTTTTTTCATATTAGTTAGGAAAAAAATCATTTCAGGTTAATTTTGTTTTCATTTCTAAAATATATTTATTGAAACTGAATTATTTTCTAATCGCTTGAATTCAGATGCTTGCATTCTCCAATTTGAAAGAATAAACCAATCAAACGCTAAAGTTAATTCAAGAATGCGGCAAAATGCGAAAAATAAATTAAAAGAAATTGAAAATATTTCTGTCTACGAATAAAAATCTCATAGCGTGACTCTTCAAATTGACGAACTTCGTAAATATGCCTGTTATTAAGGGCACAAACAATGAATAATTATAACAAATTAACAATGATATAAATGAATCTGCAGTGATTATGAGTTATTTGAACAAATAAGTGATGCAGGTTACTCATTCAATGGCATTTCTCTCGTGTAACATACATTTAATTATTAATTTATATTCAGCAAATTTTACTGGAATATTAGTTTTTCCAAAACGTTTCTAGAAACATATTTGTTTCGCTTCAATATACATATATTTTAATGAAATTTGATAAATTTGTTGGCGTTTCCTGTCACTACTGTCTTTTGAAGAGTTCAGAAATTCTCTAATATTTCAAAAAAGAAATAATTTAAATATAATTACACACATATATTGGCAATTTTTTTACTAATTCAAGGATTGCTTGACTCACATAGGGTTAATACTCTATTTTGTTTCAAATTTAAACTTTGTAAAACTCCGATATCGAAATACTACTTTCGTTTCTGCTTATATCGGATGTTGAATGGGTGTTAAATTTGAATGATAGTTTAGAGGAAAGGTTTATTTTCATGCATAATGCTATAATCTTGAAAGAATATCGATGGTGTGCTGTGTTTACATGTAAACTACTTTCCATTTTTGTAGACATATATTACAAAGTTGTGGAATCTAAAAAAATATTAATAAATAAACATGACTTAACTACTTAAAATGTATAATTTTATATGCGTTTTGATCCAGATTTTTAATATTATCCTTCAAAATTATTAATAGTTCTCTTTTTATAATATCTAAGTATAATATTTAAATAAAACTGGATCTTTTACTTAATAGAAGGTTGTGAACATTTTTCGGTCTATAAGATTAGTAACTACTAGACGACAGTTGTTAAGGATAAATTTAATCTTTTTTCAGAAATTCGTAATTGTCTCTTTCTGAGATAAAGTTCTATAAGAATATATATATTTTAAAATAAAATTATTTCATAAGAAAGAATATTTTCTGAAAAATAATATCAGATTTATTGATTTCGGTACTAAAATCTAAAACGGAATGAAAAATATGTGAACTTAATAAAATATATTTTTGACCGAACGCTCAGACTTATTTTCAGAATGTAATATTCACAGAAATTTAGTGTTCAATATATATTTCTCACCTTTCTCTCAGAGAAAAATATGTGGAATAAATTCGAAGAATGTGTTTGTAACGTTCAAATATAATTAATTTACTGCAAATTGAAGTGAAAACAACTTTTGTACATAATTTTAATTGTCAATATTGATAGTAACAGTAATCATAAGAGATTGTATGTAAAACTGTGAACTCTATAGTTTCTGTTTGTTTTGAAAATATTTTATGTTGTTTATGACAAATATAACGTAAATATTAAAGTCTCTACTTACCTCCATATATTAGAAGGAGCAACACAGTCACCTTTATACTAATCATCTTTGGTAACTGATTATCCGTTACAGGGATAAAGTTTTATTTTCCAGTCTTCTTTAGAGGAGCACGTTTTATTTTTGCATATTTATTTGATACGTGTTTCTCTCTTGAAACTTCTTGTCATTTAGTGCAAAGTCTAAAACAAAATATTTCCGTTCAAACATATCAGTCACACATCTTTTGAAATAAAATGAAAAAAGCTCCTTCAGATTTTCTCTTAGACAAAGTACTTTGGACACTCAGTTAAATGACAATTTATGGTTGTATTAATTTCTGAAAGAAATAAAATCTAATATTTTCTTTTATTTAATATTTCAGAAATATTTCAATATAATATTTCAGTAGGAATTGGTATTCTTTGTTGGTTTGGTAAACAAGCATATATCATATTTCTGAATATTCTAGCTTTTAATTCCTTTTATACAAAGAAACCGAAGTTTCTGTTCTATGAATAAATCCTTCAAATACACATTTAGGTAATTGCATGTCATTGTAATGGTCTTCAATATTTTAATTTGTTTAGAAGAGTATCCTCAAAAATTTCGAAGTTCTCTCTTCATAAACGATTAAAATTGTTTAATTCCTTTCAATGATTTCTGAATAAAATATCATTTTAACAAATTCATAACATCAAACACAGTGAGTTTCAATCTCATTCACAAACAGAAAATTTTCATTCGAAGCCCTGTGAAACAGCCTTTTCCTTCACATAAGTCCTCGTGCGGGGAAGCTGAAAACAGAGGGTTTAACTCGCATCGACCATCGGCTGAGACGATTGAAGCATGACTGAACAGCATCAGGATCTGAAGTTCGAATTTTCGCTCTTAGCTGGGGGCGCTTTCTCGTGACGTCACATCGCACAGCGCAGACGTGATTTCGGAATGAAAGAGTTTGCTCTTTTGTTGCCAGTAATTCTTCTCACTTAATCCAGAAATCTCCAGTTTCACTTTTACACAGCAAATTGATTAAAATAGTAATCTTTTCAGCATAAAATGGGAAGTTATTATGACGCAAGAAATCCACTTACCCTGCGAGAAGACTGGGAATGTCTTCTCAAATTTAAATCTTCTAAATTTTGCGCAGCTCTTCCACATATTCTATTTAGCACATAACTTCTTCCACACATTCCACTTAATCGAAAGCCCGTAAAATTCTTTATTATAACTAAACCCGTAAGAAAGCGGTTTTCAACTTTTTTTGTATTTTTGTACCACCTTTCAATATCAGTTTTAATTGCATTCCCGTCGAATTATTTATTTATTAGAATTTCCATCCAATGAAATTTTAAATTTAAATAATTAAATCCAAAATACTGTTTTTGTTACTTAAATAAATTTAGCTATTTTTAAGATGATATTTTTTTCTCAAATAATAAACATGTATTGTTTTTCCTATCTGTTTTTGATTCAGTTGACTAGTTAAATATTTATAATTCAATTTATAGAAGAGGAGCAATATTTAATAGTTTATAGCTAATTCGAACACCACGTTTCTTTTCTTCAATGGATTATAATACCTGTTTCTGTCTCTAGATAAGTTAAGGGATATATTTAAAATAATTATATAAAATTAGTCATAAATATTTAATTTTGGCACAGACACTGATAAATAATATTTTATTTAATTCATGTAATGTTTCTCTCTATTATTTTTCATCTGTGTGATATAATCAGTACTTCTTAGGAAATCAATTGAAATTCAATGAAATAAAGCACTATACCTATTTTTTTTTATAAAGTAGTCAAAAATATTCAATTAGTTTTATGAATAGGCATCTAAAGTAATTGTAAAGAAGAAAGATATATGATGACTCATTATCTTGTAAGGATGATGTATTGCTTCAATATTTGTTCAATAAAATGTTTACGACATTCTTTATAGCCTTAATTTTCTTGTTTGGCAATCTACTATATTTTAGTTCAGTGGTAGGCAAGCTTATTAGTCTAAAAAGCCAAAGATCAGCAGTTCAACGATTAAGATTTCTTCTGAGAGCCACATTTCTTTTCAAGAACCATGTTTTAAGGATTCGGTTTAAAATCGCTACTAACATTAAATAAAATCAAATACAATGATAATAATCTTACTTATTGAGAAAAAATATTTTTACATTAAAATAAAATATGACAAAACGCGCATTTAATGTGAACATTGACCTTGTATTTCCTTGGAAAGTTTTGATAAGTCAGGTTTGCATATCGTTGTTTTTAATATTTCAAGTAGGATTCCAGATTCTCATCAAGAAGACGATTTTTCAATTTACTTTGCTAATGTTCAGGCTTGATAAAATATTGTTCGCATGACTGATCATATGATCAGGAATACTTTTTCAGGTGTTGAAAATTATCCTGTCTTCCTTTTCCAGATCTTTCAAAGCAGACCATTTATGCTGTGAACTAAGATCACATTTCTTCAATTTTTCCATATCAAAAAAATATCAGGCGTTCAAATTTTGGAGCTCCATAATTCTTTGTTTTTTTAACTCCAGTAATTGTATTTCAAAAACGCCAATGTCAATATGAAAGTAAGAAAAATTCAATCATGTTACGTCAGCACTGAGAGGTAATTTTTAATAAAGACTAACGTCGCTTTGCTATTTCTGAATTCCACAAACCTCCGTACAAAAGCTTCCCTCATATTTAAAATTGTTGTTTTGAAATAGTAAATGTCAATTACTGAGTTATTTTCTTTGCGATGGTCCAGCAGGCTTATAAAATGAATTAATGTTCCTCTCTCAAAATCTTGAGGAAAAAGGAGTAACTTGTTTTCAGAATGAAATGACTTCTTCTAACATCGACAACACATTTCCCCTGTAGCTTCCGATTAAGATTATTGAGATAAAACGTGTGGCGTACTACAGATTTGAACTTCACTAAGGCTTTGAACCTTACTAAGATTGTTTGCAGGTAGTCCCCTATATCATTTGTTTCATATGTAAATGCTTGTATATTAACTACAACCATGTGTTCATATACACTTGTACATAATTACCAATACCAGTAACAGTCTTCAGTGTCTAAGTGTCTACTGTTGGTATGGAATAAACTTGTTTAGTTTTACTTCAGAAGTTAAGTCCCATTACACCTCCCTACAGACGTAACGGCAACCATGAAATAAATATTTTGGGTCCACATATCGTCTGTTAGTTGAGGATAGTCAATGTCCTTGTCAGGGAAAAATGCATTAATTTCTAATAATAAGAAAGCAAAAAGTTTAAAAATGTTTTCTCTTTAAATCTAAATTACCTTATTATGCAGCAGAAGATCTGCGTTTTCACTCTCCATTTCATATAAAAATTCTTTAAATTAAAGATGATAAAGAGCTTTAGCTACAATTGTGTTGACAATCTCGATCGCCAATTGAGTACCATTTCTTGATGAATGATGCAATGTTAAGTATATTAAGATTAATTTTTTTCCTACAAAATAGAAACAAATCCTTTTCTCACTCCGGCCATACTTTTTACCGCATCTGTTGAAACTGAAACAATTTTATCAAGTGGACAGTCAATAAATCACAGCATTTGCAATTTCTTCGCTACATGTTTGATCTTTTAGTGGCAGTAATCCTAAAAGTGCTTTTTTAAGACCCGCTGTCGAAATAAATAGAACAAAAAGTGAAACGTTCGCTGTTTCCTTTAAAAGCTTTTAATTAGAAATACATTTTTAATTTACATTTTGAGGTACTTTTCCGCACTATCTACACAGATTTAATTTATTAGGTTCCCCAAAGTGCATCTGCGGCCTGGTGGGTGACGCAGATCATTTCACTTTTGACTGCTCACTCACTAAAGACCACCATTTAAACAGGCCTGCAGATGCTCATAAACCAACCTGGTTTAAAGGTTTACTAGAAAACAAACCAGCCGCAAGAAACCTAATGGAGGATTTCACTATCAGTGAATCAATCTGCGCAAGAATCAGAGACAAATCTTGAGTTGCTGTTGCAATCTTTCCTTAATTTCTCCTCAAAAGTCTTGAAGGTTTTTAAATTCCTTTGGGTTTTAATTAATATAGTTTTAAATTGGGTTTTTTAGAGTTATTATTGTTATTTTTTACCATTGTGAAACGTCAATTTGTTTTATCTACATATTTCAAAAATATTTGTATTTAAATTAAATTTGACATTGGGGTACAGATCTCTGGAATCCCATTTTCAATGGCATAGCTCTGATGTTGCTCTTATCTTGATGATTGTTCTGATTTTTTTTAATAATATTGACAACTTTTAACTAGAATGTTTTTAATTTTTTTATATATTTTATCTCAGGAACCCCAGTAATAATGCATCTGCAAGGGCATTTTCTAAACTTTTATCTAAAATATTAATTAATTTGACTACCAGATCTGATCGGTCTATCATCTAATGATCCCTCTGTTGATGTGAAAAGGATGATGATGGTTTTTAGCATATACCACAGTTTTTAAGAAAGTGTTTTCGACTTAGTAGACATGGTATGGAATGGTCTTGTCGATTTTTATTGCTTGTGTTAAGGTTTGTTTTCATTGTTGATCTGCATTTTTAAAGTGTTTAAATCTGTATTCAGAGCGCTGTGTATATTCCCCTGTTATTATGGAAGTGTTATTTAGTGTTTTATTTATTGGTTTTAGATTTTTATCTTTAACTTTTTCTCATTATTATTTACTCTATATTATTCTTGGTTATTTCATTTGCTTTTATGCTATTATCATCTCTACTTCTTTGCCCTAACAGATTTTAAGAATTTTATCTATGTGGTAGTTTTGTTTTTACTTTCGGATTTATATATTGAGTGAGAGCATTTCCATTGTAATCAACTACTCCACACAATATGTGCGTTGAGCATTTGTAACCAGTGTTTCTCCCCACTTGTGTGGGTGAACAACTGTGTTTTATAACTCAATCTGCTTTAATTCACTGCCCCTGTGCAGGGCATAGTGTGTAAAATAAATTTAACATGTTGACACCCCGCCGATCGTTGTAGGCCTTATACCAGTTTGGGTCGGCTGGTCGGCGTGGCCATGAAACAAAAAAACGGTAAAAAGATAGATTAAAATAAAGTGAAAAATAATTAAATTAAAAATGATGAGTAATTAAAAAGTGTAATATTTCAAAATCATCTTAAAATACAAATTATACGTTATAATTTTTCAAAGTAATAAGTTTAATCTATCCTATTAAAATTCGAAGGTAAACAAACGTATGTATGTATGTATGTATGTATGTCCTTCTATCTTCTCATGAACCGCCGAACGGAGAAGCGCGGGGAGAGTACCAAAAGATGGGCAATAATTCAAGGAATCCATTTCGGCCATTTAAATATCGATATTTTAATTAGTGAAAAAGATATTAATTAAAAACTAATTTACAACAATACTTTTCATTGTTTCGGATACTTTATAACAATACTTTTAATTGTTACAGCGCAATTCAAAATTTATTTTATTGTTGAAGTCGTTTACTTTAAAGAACATTGTTACAACAACAATAAAAAAGTGACGCTGACAGAAATAAAAAAAAATGTATTCTTGAAAGTGTATAATTTCTTTTTTTTATTCCGTGATTTAACGTCCAATAAAATCATTTTAACGAAATTAAAAGGGGTGTTTTGTTTCTGTAAAGTTATGTGCCGAAAGATGTAGATTAGTTATGTTAGTGATTTTAATCATTATACATTGATTTGATCAAGTTTAAATATTTGTAGAAGCTTCTATTTTAACCTGATATTTGGAAGTTACTATTTTTGCTTTGTTCAATTCTCGCTTTTTCCGATGCCTAAAAGAAAAAGAGGAATTACAGGGGATCTTGCCAGTAGACGGGAGGCAATTAGAAAACGTGAAAGGAGAGTTGTTGAAACTGAAGAAGAAAGAAGCCGCCGATTGCAACTATGGCGCACCGTGGCCAGGACAGAAGAGCGGAAGAAACAGAAAAACAAAGAAAAGAGAATACGTTTTGGGGGGAACGTAACGTTTACGTTAGCGACAATACATGTAAAAAAAATAAATCGGAGGCGGGCATATGAAAATTAGTAATAAAAAGACTAGATTTGAAAGAATATTTACATTTCTTGGAGAAGGTAAGTGACAATATTTGTTGAAAAAAACGGAGCCGGGCATATGAAAAAATATGGATCCGAAGGCGTCACGTGATCTCACTTCTCTCCGCCCGGGAATATCCCATTATTCAAGATTGCCCGTGCAACGCCGGGTCATGCAGCTAGTTTGTACATTAAATTACTTCAAAATGTTTAATATATATAATATAGTACTGTTTGTTGGTTATATTCAATTTTACATAATAGCAAATTGTCAGTATGGCAAACTTTTAAAATATAACAACAAAAAAATCTTTTCAATGCGTTAATGTGTACACGCGCTCATCGCATGAAAATTAGTAGTGCATCACACTTCCTGGACTTTTTTCTTAATTCCTTTGATACAAAATTCCTCTCAACCTTCTCAAATGCTTCCCAACAGTGCAGGTTGCACAACGAAACTGGCTTTCTTTTTGGCACAGGTACAGAGTTCATTTTGGGATGCCCACGTCTAGACTTCAAGGGATGGGGAGCAATTTAGGAGTTAGAAGAAAACTCTTCAGGGTTGGTCCACGTCCACGAAAGGGCAGCGGTCTTCGAGTTTTATGAACCCCCATTTGAGTTAAGGCAACAATCTTGAAATTTGAAAAGAAATTTCCATGTCTGGTTCTGGGGCATCAACCTGACGTTAGTTTTGTCTGTAGAAAAGGGACCTTCTTTCTGTCTGGGTCGTACTTGACCTCGCAAAGATTTCACAGGCTTGACAGAAGCAGAGTACTCACTTTGACGTCAGCGTTCACACAGCGGCATCAGAATCTGGCATAAAGGCCATGGCAGGGAGACATCGAGGAAGTATGGTGAGCAGCCAATGTAATAAGACCAGAAAGAGCAATAATCTATCAAAGTAGAATAACTTTGATTTTGGTTTAAATAAGACCAATCCCGACGAAACATAAATTTTGCTTTACCGTCTGTTGAGCATTAGTGACTGGGTTTGCTGCTACACAAGTATGGTTCCCAGGTTTAAATCCCGTGGTTCTTTTCAGCGATAGACGTTATGGTGGCCTTACCACAGTTTTGAATTTCCTTGATTTCTTTTTTCCATTCTTGAAATCAAAGAAATCTAAATCAGAAGAGCGTGTGTCCATTTCAGTTTCCTTAACAAGTCATTCATAGCTTTGCCGAAAAAGATGGACATTTGTCTTGTCTTGACTCTTGTACTTTACAATCCCAGCTATAGTTTCGCTCCTACTAGTCCATTAGAACCGCTTTGAGAATTTGTCATCTTCCCCTGGATGAAAAGTATAATCTGCAAAAATGAATTTTTTAATAGGATTACCATTAAAGTAGCAAAATATCTTTTAATTCTCCAGTATGACTCACTTATTTTGCAAAGATTGTACTATTCCCCGTAATTAACGGCATAAAGATAAGGGTTGTAGGGATTAACTTCCCTTCGAGTTCTATCTTTACTCAAAAAGTGTGAACCACGAAAACCTCTCGATTTCCATCAGCAAAGCACAATTTAAGTTGTTTTGTACTATATGCCAACTGTTTTTACCGAAGAAAATCGAATATCTCTAGCAAATAGATGTCTAATTCTGGTTTTTACAATACCCTAAAGGTAAAACTTCAAAATGAATATCCGACTGGGTAATGTAGAGCTCGAATATAAACTAGTGTATACCAATTTAGGATCAAAATCATACACAAATTTCTTGAGATAAAAATCAGTGAGAGAATCAAAAATCAGAGACAGAAATGCACAAAAATCAGTGTTAACATTTAATAAACTAAATTCATTTATATTGCCACTGTTGTGAATCATGGCTTAAGCTTTTCTAATTCGAATAATTTGTCTTTTTCTCTCAGCAGAAAGTCTTTCTTTGTCTCTTTCCTCAGTAATCCTTTTCTCATTTGTCTTTCTATCATTAATTATAGTCGTAAGTAATTCTATAAGTGTAATCTCAACAAAGCCTGCACTTTTCAGAATTGCTTTCTTTAATGCCATAATACGCTTTTCATACTATAAAGTTCAAAATTCTCATAATCCTTTAACCTGGTAGGACGCGCGGGGGTTAATTTATGATCCCAAGCCCTCTAACTCCGATTCCTAGAAAACTAACCACCTGTTCATTCCTTTCTTATCAGTAGTTGAGTTAGTGTCCACTTCTGCCTTTTCTGAGTATTTAGAAAGTATTTCCGGAATTTTTCGTCCCCCTAATGCACGTTTTGTCAGTTACTGGAGATATGGAATGACCCGGCGCGTCCTTCCGTTTGTTCCACAGACCAGTTATTTCACGCAGCTGACGACGTCAGTTCGTTGATGACCCTTCCGAATAGAAGTATTTACCTGCTGTTAACAATGCCGACTCCATACGGAAAATAAATGAAACGTTTACGTAAACTTCTTGCTGAAGTTGAAACTGATGAAGATTCAGACTTTGTCAATGAAGACAATGGTCATGAGGATGTTTTAGAAGAAAAGATTTCATATCATGAAAATTTCAGCGTATATGATACGGAATCGGAAGTGGACGGAGATTCTGGAACTGAAGAAATAAATAACTCTGAATGGTTTTACTCAAAAGATGACGTACAGTAGAGGAAAACAAAATTTAGGCACAATATTCGTTTTAGTTGTCATAATATTGTGTCGCGTTTACCTGGAACAAAAGGAACAGCGAAAGATGTGACAAGCCCTGTGAAGAGTTGGGAGTTATTCATCGACGATAACATGATCCAGTTAATTGTAGAGAGTACAAATATATTAATATATAAATGTGCATCAAACTTTTCACTTGAAAGGGATGCACGAAAAACGGACCCTCTAGAAATCCGTGATTTATTAGGATAATTATATATGTGTGGATTACACAAATCTTCCGACTGAATGTTCGAGATTTGTGGACGACAGATGGAACAGGTATTATTAGTATTTTCCGCACTACAATGTCTCATAAACGTTTTCTGTTTCTTCTACTCTGCATAAGATTTGACAATATAAATGACATGGAACAGAGGCAGTTATTTGACAAACTTGCTGCTATAAGGGACTTTTTTCAGTTATTTGTATCGAACTGTCAGAAACATTATACACTGGGTGAATATGTTACTATTAACAAACAATTAGAGCTTTTTCGTGATCGTTGTGGTTTTCGCCAATACATGCGAAAGAAACCCATAAAATACGGCATTAAAATATCTGCTTTGGTGGATGCAAGGACATTTTACACAAGTAATTTGAAAGTGTACGCTGATAAAGCAAACCAGAGAGACCCTATAAAGTCAAAAACGCAGCAGGCTATATAGTGAAAAGCTTTATGAAACCTTTGTACAAATCTGGTCGAAATCTTACCACTGAGAATTGGTACACAAGTTATGGCCTTGCAAAAGATCTACTGTCAGAAAAAATTGCGATCGTTGGAACAATGCGGAAAGGATAAGAGACAAATACATGCTGAATTTAAAATGTGTAAAAGTAAGGAAACACATTCATCTGTCTTCGTATTTCAGCTTCGTATTTTCTTATGTGAGAAAATGTTAAATGTGTCATTTTATTTTCAACAGTGCATAACGACGATACCATTGACGAGGAAACGGAAGATGCGAAAAAACCCAGAAATTATTACTGGAACTACAAGAAATTATTATTGTACTTGTTATTTTTTATTCAATTCTGAATGTTGCTGCAACAAATGCAAGAATCTTTATGCTATCTAACAAAAAAAACCACCAATTGTGTATCGAAACAGACGCCGCTAATCAAAGACATTTCTTCTTCACTTATCAGTGATTACGCCAATAAACGAATGGATTGTCCGAGTTCAACTCATGAACTAAGAGTGGAAATAGGAAAACATTGTTGCCCTGCTGATTAAGAACCACCAAAAAAAAATGTTTTCAAAGGGAAGATGTGAGTTTTTTCCTAGCAATTAGGACGTAAAAACTACTGGAACATGCAATTGGTGTACAAATTTTGTATGCAAGGAACGCTTAATTTCAGTATGTAGTAATTGTCTCCAAGAAAACAAAATGCAATTGATAATTGGTATGAACATTCTATTATTTCGCATTATAATTAAATAGTATTAAAATTCATGTTTTCATTATAACAATCCTATAGCGGGTATTACTTTAAATAATTTGTGCACTAATTGTATAAGAAGAAATGAAAGTATTTTAAAAGTCTTATCAGAAAAAATATAGCAGTATATTTAATTTGTGTTAAACATTTCTTAATGTCTTAAAAGTCGAAAGCGTTGTTTTTCCAACTAAAAATATATTGTTTTTAAATGCGCAGGGTTGAATTTCAGTTTGGGGTTATTCTATGCCCCCCGCTCGATTTCACGTTCGCTAACGATGCGCGCGTGCTCTCGGGTTAACTTAAACGTATGCAGTTAATCCATTGGTAAAATGAAATGATGAAACATGAAAAAATAAATCTTGTTATGCAAACTTGATGAAAATAAGTCGAATCATTTTGGCGCTTTCAATTAGGTAACCAAATTTTAGCTTTTACGAAGTATTACGTTCGGTCTGTATATTTAATTTACATCAAACCGTTTAAAATATATATAATACTAAGCGACTTCGGCATAAAGTCGAAGCACGTAATATTCATAGTTTATGGCTATGCTTGGAACTTGGCGAAATAAATTATTGAATTTGTTGTTGTAGAGGCTGAGGAACTCTACCAGAGAATATTTTTGCAATATATCTCGAAAATGGAGGTTACAGGGAACAGACGACCATTGATGACAAATCTAGGCGATATAAGCTTCCATATGAAATGAAGATTGTCTAAATAGGTCCAATGGATTTTTCTGAGGAACTGGTACCATGGTTTTGCGAACTGTTTTTAATATATAGATGTTGCATTTTTTTGGCCGTATACCATTTTAAATCTTAACAAATTTCCACTGGCATAGGTTTAAAGTAAACAAAAACAAAAATTAGAGGCTTATCGCAGCAGAAAGAGTATCATGTCGGACTCAAGTTCCTTTCAATATCATTTGATACAACGCTACTTTTATTACATATGTTTAAAAAACTTCTCTTATTCTCCACTACACAATCTTAAACGTCTTTACACATACTAACAACAGATATTTACTATAGTAATACAGTTTCCTATCATCTGGCATATTTATGACACAAAAAATATGTAATTTCAATCGTCTTTTTTATTTTGTAGCCATGTAAGCGTTCTGCAATGTAATTTTAGAGATGAGGTTCCGGATTTTATTAAAATTAATTTATTCAAAGAAAAGTAAAAGCTACTGTGAACTAATTTTTAAAATGTATTATAGAATCGTTTTCCCACACTTTTATTTGACTTGACATCTTTCATGTTTATAACGATTGAATTTTGTAATCTACTTTTGATTCACTTCTTTATGTGCTAGACTTTTCAAATTTTGTAAACGTGTGTTTTCTTTATGGCAATACACTATCTTAATCTTTACAGAACTTTATTAATAAGTTAATTCATTGATTTAATTAAAATTTGTTGACCTATGATTTGTGCCACTTGGGAATGAATTTCCGAATATATGCGAATTTCAAGATTCCATAATATTTATATTAAATAAATTTAAATTGTAGCTTAAAGGGTAATAAATAATTAAAATAAAGTCCGATTTTCAATACATTTAAAAAGTGTTGTTTTAAATGCAATTCTTATTCAGTTAATTAACAATGCTCATGGATTTTCATAATAAATTAGCTGTTACCAAATGAACCATACATTATTTCATAGTGTGCATAACATTTTAAAACAGTACAAATTAGTTTCTTACTTTTTTATATATACTTAAAAATTATTTATATAGTATTCCATTATTAATATTTAGGTATAGAATTCATGCTTTCAGCTATGAAAATTTTAATACCTGCTATTTCTAGCCTAGTAACTATATTATCTAATAATTATAGCTTTTCAACTCAAAGATAATTTTCTTGAAGCTAATAATCTAAATAATTAATTGAATAATTAGATTAATATCAGTCTTTAATAAGTATTAATATTAATACATATTCATCACAGGCATTAGTAGTATAGATAAAACAGTGATTGCACATAATAATTTTTAGTAGTAAATATTAGCATCTAAAAGTAATTTCCTTCTATAAACCTAGAAATTAATCATATAGAATCCCAGAGTGCTTGTTTCAGTATAAGAATCATGCTTTCCTGTAAATTTTTATTCTTAATAATTTTTAATTCTTGCAAATCTAAAATAAAATTATGGTTTATAAAAATCAGTTCGAATTTTAATAAACAAACATCTCTGTATATTCCTCAAGATTATAATTGTCGCAGTAACACTAGGAATACAAAATCCCCTTTATATTAGAAGAAGTAAGTAAACAGCCTAAATGGGCAACCAAGGACTCCACTCAGTAAGCTGCTCTGTTATGTCCTGTGATATGCCAGAAAGAGAGCTTTGTAGCCCAGTAATTTGTGTCATGGCAAGATGAAGGATGCAGGTAACGCTATTAACTATTCAAAACCCCATTTTTTCACCGTCGGCTTTTTATAACCCGAACTCTTTTCCAAACCATGCATTTTGAGCAAAAATGAACAAAGTGCTCAATGTAACAATTTACGTTCGAAACGCTTAGCATAAAAGAGATGAATCGATCACAGAGATATTTAGTTGATAATATTAACATTACTATTTCCTTACGAAATCCATACATCACCGCTATGTGAAATTAAATTTCTTTTAAAGTAGAAAAATGATTTGAATATATATTCAATCATATGGGTTTTAGTTTTTTAAAAGTTTTTTTCCAAGATTATCTTGATTTCCTGCTTTTTTAATCTCTCTTTGCACGTCTGCATGAGTGGCTTTAAATTTTGCTCAACGGGGTGGGGGGCACGGTCTGCCCGACGAGGGGGGGTACGTACGAGGGGACTAATTTTCTGAAATTGATCTCAAATTTTTAGCGGATCTTTATTTATCAACTAGTTGAATACCTCGCTCAAAAATTTTCCCCGACGGAGTACAAAAATTTTCCCCGACGGAGTGCACACTATCCCTTAAAGGGGCTTTGTCCCCCCTGGTTCCCCCACTGGTTCCACCCCTACATGTCTGCCATCTCTATGGATGCTGATAAATGGGAAAATTTTTAAGTGCTATGTGTCATCCAGGAGTAAAATAGACGACTCAGATACAAACTCTGTATAATGATGTTCCAGCAGAGAGTAACCCCATTTTCATAACTGAATGTACTAATTATTTATTCAACTATCAGAAATAAATATCAGAAACATTCTATTTTTCTTACTCTCAGTTAAACAGAAATATACAATTTGAAAGTTAGAATGACGTAGCCCCCTTTCCTAACTTTCGACACCAATTTTTATTACATGAATTCAGGCTAAATAACTGCAAAGAATTAAACTTACATCATACTTTTGTTATTATTTTGAAATCAGCCAAACTGATTGATTCTCTATTTAAACAACTCAGTTGATATTTCCTTTCCATAGTAAGAGTTTAATATTGATTTTTCGTTGCAGACATTTGAGTTTTTGGATACTCAAAATCAGTGAAGAAAAATAAATAAAGAAGTTAACGGAAATTTGAACATTTTTCTACTCACAAAAAGTTTTTTTTTACTTGTATGTTAATTGTCTTGATATCGTTTCCCTTAATCCGACTGATTATGATAAAACTGAAATATATTTCTGAAAAAAATCAGAAATAAATAAATCATCAAGTTATAAATAATTATTTAGCTTGTATAATTCGCCATACTGTTTATGATTTCGACAGAATAATTCACATAAATTATATACTAAATAAAAGGGTTTCAAATCACCCATTAATCCATTCGAGACGGAATGCACACCAATGCGTACCATTGCCGAGTCAAAAAGACGGGCAGCACACCGTGCGTGCAATGATATTGCATTGCAGTTATCAGTCAATATGGAAAAACAGCCGTCGGGATAAGACTGGTTTAAAATAAAAATTATCTTAGAAATGCGTAAACATCAAATTGGTATTGGTTTCAATTTAAGCCCTAAAATTAAGGTGACCAACCATCCTCCTTTTGGTAGGACAGATCTCCTTTTGTAAGCTCTGCCCTTCCTCAAAAAGTGAACAACAAATTATGTTACAAATGTATTTTTATGCTTTTATGATATCATAGTGTATTCTGTATTTTTGTTGCAATGAATTAAATGTTTCTTTTATTTATGATATTTTTAGCTTCAATTTATTTATGTCCTCCTTTTGTTGCAGCTGATGTTCGAGCTAAAGTTGGTCACCTTACTAAAAGGAGTGACCCCCAGAGCAAACAAATACGTAAGACAAACTAGCACAGATATGATGTATCCGTTGTGGGGTTAACCATTGTTTTCTCATTATTAGTCTCGTAGTTATTAGAGACTCAAATATGACGTTATTTTGTCATACAAAAAAGTTCGACCGACGAGGGTAAGGACGTTCTCACGTCAAACTGAGGAGCGACCTGCACACATGTTGTACAATAGGGTGGATCGAAAAATTTTTTTTCAGAATTTCAAATCCTACCTATACAGAAAAGATGTTCTATGGTATATAGATAAATGGAAAAAAATAAAATAAAAAATTAAATTTTAGGTTAAGAACCGCCGCAAGGGGGTTGAATTTTTGAAAAAAATGGAAAAATACTGAATTTTGATTATACGATTTAAAAAAAATATTATTATTAATCAAAACCTACTTATGCGGAAAAGATGTTCTATGGTATGGAGATTAAGAGAAAAATAATAAAAAAATTTAAATTCTAAATTTAATACTACCGGAAAGGGGTTGAGTTTTCAAAAAAATGGAAAAATACTTAATTTTGATTATTGATTATACGATTTTATATTCGAAATAATTTTCTTTTTTGCAATATAAATAACCAAAAGTGATGATTAATGAGTAGTATAATGTACATTGCAACATTTTATGACTCAGCTCCCCCTTCCCACACCGTCAAATCAATCCGGCTAAACAACTAGAGCAATAGGGAATCCCATCTTTTTTCTATCTCCTGCTTTATCCTCCCACGCATCCATAAGTCGGAAGTTGTAAATCATGGAATCTTCCCCACAGTCACACCTGTAGTGACAGAACGCCGCCCCGTGTGCCCGTGCCTGATGCCATGACAGCAGCTGTGCCGGTTGGGTGCACACAGGACTACCTGTAGTGAAAAAAGTTTTAGCTGCAGTTAGAAAAATTGGACCGATTTGGTATTTCCGACCGAGCAGGCGCTGCCATCGTGTCAGCTGCTCTTCAAGATGTGGGCATTATCTCAGAAAGCAATGTTTTGAACATTGTTGGCAGAAATAAAATTCGGCGTGGGAGAACAAAGGCAAGAACCACTCTATTGTCTCAGGTCATAAAAGATTATGACCATGACCAGTTTGGTTTATACATCGATGGGGGAAAAGACGGGACTCTATCAATGGAAGACAACAGAAGAAAAGTCATAATAGAAGAACACATACGCTTGGTAAAAGAACCTGGCTCTGAGTGCATCGGCCACGTGTCTGTAAATTTCGGGAGAGCGCAAATTATTGGAAATAACATATACAGTTTTTTGTCATGCGTTGACAATGGCATAGATGTAACAAAGTTGGTTGTGACGGAAAATCTGTCAGCACAGGTTTCAAAGGAGGTATTATACGCAACATGGAACTGATCCTGAATCGTTCAGTACAATAGTTTGTGTGCCAGTTACACGCCAACGAGCTTCCATTACGTCATCTTTTCGCGCACGTGGGTAAAACCACAACTGGGCCCAGAAGCCTGACTGGCGAAATAAGAAAATCGTTGGCCGGATGCGAGAAGCTATTTGTAGTTTCATTCACGCCAATAGAAAACACGCTATGTGAAGTGACTAACAAGAAAGACTTAACTGTACTTAATGGAAATTTGTGAAGTCATAAACTGCTGACATTGCAGAGAAAGTCTGTCGAAGATAAATCCTGGAAAAGTTTGCCACTCAAGGTGGCTTAGAATGGCCAACAGAATTCTCAGGTTCAATGTAGCTCAAGAAAATTCATCCGAGGCTTTTTTGACATTAACGGCATTCATTACAAAAGTCTATGTGGTTCAAGATCAAAACGAAACCATAATTTATGAGGCACAGCATTTGCATCAATCAATCGTTCTATCGCGTTATTTCTCGAATGATTTGAAGGATGTCATAGACCCTGTTATTAAAAGAAACTGATTTTTTGGTCATCCAAAAAATGTCCTGATATCAATGCTAGCTGACGACAGAAATCACATTAGCCCTTCAAAGAGTTCTGAAAGCACGTAAAGTCATTGCCTACTGCCATAGTTCTTTAACCGGACTGAATTGACGGTGTGGGGAGGGGGAGCTGAGTCATAAAATGTTGCAATGTACATTATACTACTCACTACTCATTAATCCCCACTTTTGTTTATTTATATTGCAAAAAAACAATTATTTCGAATCTAAAATCGTATAATCAATAATCAAAATTAAGTATTTTTCCATTTTTTTTTTGAAAATTCGACCCCCTTTCGGTAGTATTAATATTAGAATTTAAATGGTTTTATTATTTTTCTCTTAATCTCCGTACTATAGAACATATTTTCGACATAAGTAGGTTTTGATTAATAATAATATTTTTTTTAAATCGTATAATCAAAATTCAGTATTTTTTCATTTTTTTTCAAAAATTCAACCCCCTTGCGGCAGTATTAAATTTTGAATTTAAATTTTTCTATTATTTTTCTCTTAATCTCCATACCATAGAACATCTTTTCCGCATAGGTAGGTTTTGATTAATAATAATTTTGTTTTTCTCCATAGAAGAGCGATCCACCCTATTGTACAATCATCTTATTTGTACGAAGTGAGCTACGAAGTCACTTATTTCCAATGCAAACATGTTTTTTTCATTAAAAATGGTCAATATAAAGTAAAAACACATTTCGGCTTCTGGGGATAGTCTCCAAAGCAGTGTGCCGTCTCGAATGGGTTAAGTTACTATTTTCATTTTCAAAGGAAGAAAATTAAATTAAATATTATAAAAACATTTATTTAGAGACTAAAAATATTGTCAATTGAGCGTGACGTTTCCTTAAAACATCTATGAATATACATGTTTGATTTTTATACACTAAGAACAAGATTTTTCATGTTTTGGAGTCTTATATCTAGAGGAAAAACCTCAATATAATATGGTAGGCAATATCTTGATGATCCAGTCAGAAGTTGCTATAGTCTCATGTATAATCTCATCCATATGTATGAGAGCGAGAAAGAATTTTATTTTCCTTTCGCTCATTTTGAGAGATAGATAAAGAGAGAAGCTTCAAATGGAGGGACGGAGTTCCTACCCTTTGACAAGAGTTTCTTTCTGGCTTGTTAAGGATCTGTGAAGAATAAGATAAAGAATCTCGTATATTTCTGCTTTTTTCTGGTGATATCCAGGACACATCCTGAAAGATCTATGTGCTTAGTAGTTTTGTGTATATTTGTTGATGATTATTTTCCACCTTAAATATTGAATATTTATTTAAGTTACCCGTTCATGTTTTTATTTTTATAACTTCCTTTTGAAATTTACAAATATATTTTAATAAGAATCTCTACTAATAAAGAAAACGAATGTGTGTGTGTGTGTTACCAGATTTAGAACAAACAAACTTTGAAAACAGAGAAAGTAAACACCTTACCTTGTTAAGAATGTTTGTCTCGAAATTTTATACAAAATTTTAATATATTAGAAAGTAAGGAGAATTTTGAAGTATTTCGTCGATAACTTCCGGAAACATTATCACAAAAATGATGTTTTCACCATTTTAAAATTCAAAATATTGTCTTTTCAATGATACAATGCAGTTGTAGAAATTTTTCTTAAATTTTTACAGATACATAAAAATATTTTCATTCAAAATTTGCAACAAAACGTTTTATTGTTGCAATGAAGTTCAAACCGTATTTACTGATTCTAAAATATTTCATCAAGTTTTCTTTCTTCCATGTTTGAAAGCTAAGGAATGAAATTTCTCTTTATTTTTCGTGTTCTTTGGAAGTGTCGCAATGAAATTTCCTGTATTATTTTAAATCATCTAATTCCTTCTCACTTCAAAAAACAAAGCCCTCTTAGAAATTAAGAATTATATCCAGAATACTGAATTATTATGCTTGGTATTATAGGGGACTTTCAAACCAACTAATACGATGTCGGACGTACTCACATAATACAAGAAAGAAGAAAATGCATTGCACAGTTATAACGTTGAAATTATATGTGAACAATACTGTTCATAAGTCTTCTAAAATAACAAGGATTAAATGTTTTTCCCTATACAAAGTTTAAAATTTTTTGTTCAAGGAACCATGACTATAAATGTTACATAAGATATTAAATTGTAATCAAACACAACCAATATTCAAGGCGAACAAGCTGTCTGCCAAAGGCGGCTAGTATTTAACGAAATTGCAAATAAAAGATTGACAGTCTTTCATTTGTATATATAGATTCAATTGCTGAAATTTGTGATAACAATATTTTCCTTGTAATGAAAGATGAAAGGAATAAAGTATGTTTCTAGGTCAGGAAATAAATTAAAATAAATTATTCATTATACAAATAAGCTAACTACATTTTTGTTTCGATCTAATCTAAAACAAGTTATAGATTTTTAAAACAACGACACACATGAAAGGCATATTTAAAGTATATTTTGACTATTGCACGTAAGTTTTGATTTCATTCTCGAGAAAAATTATTTTTCGTTTAATAAATCATTGCTTAATAAAAGGAAGTGCAAATAACTAACATCAATAATGTCATATGAATTTCCGTTTTCTCCTTTAAGTCTGTTTGGGCATCTTAATTATATTTTTTGAAGAACAAATACATTTGGGAATCTAAATCTGTTTGAGATTAAAAGTTTACTTTAATATATTGAATCTGTAATTGATGTGAACTCTACAGCCAATGACTGCATTTCGTATATTTTAAGTAATTCATAAATTAGAAATGAGATTAAGTTTTATATTCTTAAATATAAACTTTAATTATATATAATATGAATCAAAATGCGCGTCTGCGACAAGGTCTATTTCTATCTGATTACGATACATTACATTTTCATTATGTATTGCCTTTATATCTGACACTGTATTAATTTCAATATTCAATAATAGTGATAAAGTTTTACAGATTTCGCTAAATATAGGCTTCGCACTTTGCGAAATGATATGTAATTTATGCTTTTAAATCATTTTCCGCATCCGTATCATATTCCATGTAAAAAGTGTAATTAATCATAAAATTATAATAATTCTGAAGAAGTCTTCTTTCATCATTTTTCAAAATCAATAAATTAACTAATCAAAATTAGACACTTTAATTTTGTTTCTATTACATTCAATAAAATGATTCTTATAGTCAAATAGCAGAACACCCGGCGCTGCCCGGTCATTTTCAGGTTAAAATATTGTGGGAGACAATAAAGTGGACAATATTTTATAACTAACAATGTTTATTTATATTTCCTTATTGAGAGAATATTTCTTAAATATTAATGAAAGGATTCTTTTATTAATACTATACAAATTTTCTTTCATTTCAGCATATATCATAAATACACTGTTTTACAAATCTTTCCTATATAATAACTCCATTTCTTGGAAATCTTATTATTTTAGAAAACCTGGATATAAAATTTTCATCCTTATTGGTCCTTACTTTCACCCTACCAGAAGGGTGTGCAATAAGGCCGAATTCTCATTGCGGTATTTTTTGTTAAACAATATTGGAGTCATTTTTCGATTAAAATTTCATCAATTCAAGCCACTCAATCATTAAATGAAAAATATTTCATCGAAACTACACCACCCTCTCCAAATAAGCATTTCAACATGCATTATCGGAAATTATCATCCCAAAGGCAGATTAAAGAAAAGTTAACTCCACCATATTCGACGTGTTGAAACATGTTAATCAATTTCCATTTCGATCAGTCCTTTGTTACAAGTATTTAGGTGACAGTACCCCATTCTACCCTAAAGGACTGGATAAGGGCTTATATGCCCGTACAGTACGTCATTTCTGCCAATAAGGAATTCTGCCAATAAGGAATTCTGCCAATAAGGAAGGAAGCCAGGTTTCATGAAAATAGTCCCAGCCGTATCAAATTTCATGTTAATCAGCCTATTTGTAACGTGTATTTAGCTCTTTGAGGACAGCCGAACGGAAAACGAGCGGCTCGATTTGGCTGATGTTATCAAACGCGCGTGGCTGATGGGGCCCTTTTCTACTTAAGTCTAACTGCACTAAATCTAGCGTCACGCCAACGCGTCAGTCGGGAGTTTGAAACCACGAGAGCCACACGTATTTGTGACAGTCGGGAGAGAATATGCCAAGCAGCTGGCACTCTCGCTTAACAGTCGTCTTCAAAAGGTTAAATGACTTTCCCCCCCTTTTCCTTCACATATTGGGTTAGCGTTTATTTACCACTGTAGTATTTTTAGTCGGCCAGTGAGAAACATATGTGCATAATTACAGGAAAATCATCTAAATAATATCCAACAGCGTATCAATTTGTCCATTAGTTACACGTATTTAGAGTATCTTGCCCCTCACTGTCCTGAGTTACTGGGTTAGGGCGAATTTGATCCTACAGTACTTTAAATCGGCCACTGAGGAACATACGTACCAAATTTAATAAAGATCGATCAACTGGGAGTAACGTCACGTTTAAAGTAGCAACTCCATAAATCTTCTAGAAATCTGGCTAAAGTTACCCAAAACTGCTTGTAGTGGCATTTTACAAGCAGTTACTTAATTGCAAGTTGTATGGTTGTAATTTAGTATCATCTGAGCGGATATCTTGAAAGGTAAAATGTGGAGCTCCGAAATTCCCTAGATTTTTCACAAGAGAATATGCATACCCATATGTACGAACATTATATTTATTAAAAAATTGTCTTCTGATAGTTAAATTAGCTTTGTTATTAAGAGAAAGTGGATAGAAACTATGTGCAACGAAACCATCTAGAAGTGTATTTCTTTGCAAAAAGAAGGTGAGCGGTTTTATTTGTTTCAACAGAAGAGAACATCCAGCATGAGTTTTATCATAAATGGTTATTTCTCACAGAACTTTTGCGGATTGCATCATTTCGAAATAATTTTGTCTACAAATGATTTTTCAGTCCCACATTTTTAGCTGTGGGGGTACTTGTAAGCACAATTTCACGCAAACAAACTAAGCACCATTAATGAAATCAAAACAGATGTTCAATTCGTGTTCGTGCATTTCGAAATTGGAAACTCAGATATTTTTTCATAAATAGTTGACGACGATCAAGACTTTATCGTTTTTATTCTTTTTCCGTCACCTTTCATTTACTTCGTGCAAAAATTATATGCCATTCATAATAGTAATTTTATATATTAACATAAATTAAAAGATGTATTAATTAATTGCAACTCCGAAATTCATTACCGGAATACAATTCAACAAGAAAGTCCTCCAAAATATCTATCCAAAATGCTATGCTGCACATGCATCTTCATCTTCCACACATCTTCAGCGTATATAATAGCATAAGATGCAAAAAGAATGTGGATAAAATGCAAAAATAAACCAAGGAACCTTAACACGAAAAGCGCACATCAAGGAATTCATACAAAAATGCTCTTTCCAAATCAGCCCGTAAAACTACCAAATACTAACACAAATATGCAAGAGATTTACTTTCTTCCTCGCATATCTTTAGCATGTCACCTCGAAGGAAAAAGAAAAGCGTGTTAAAAAAATCGAAATGCGGTCACGCCATTCTAAATCTCACACATTATCTATCCTTGAAAATGAGCGAAATGAAGAAAAAATGTCGAATCTCCTTTTCCCCCCATACATATGGATGATATATTCAGCAAAGAGACTGTGGCAACTCTTGACTAGGTCATCATTACGCGCAGCTTGCGTGAGAGTTTCTCCTTTAACTCGGGGATGACACAGATAACTGAATAAGAGTTCCGTTAATCAGAGCTAGTGGAGAGCACAGACCCTATAAATGAGATTAAAAATCTTAGGAAAAAATAAAATAGTCTTAAAATAGATGTAGATCTTAAAATTGCATGAGTCAATACAAGAAAAGTGTTCTTTTTCCCATTTTTAGAAGAAGGTAATTTGTTTCGTATGCGGGTTAAGTCAGAATTTTATAAAGAACTCTTATTACAGATAGCACTAAGTAAATATTGCTATAAGTAGAGAACCTGATATGGTTCTCATGTTAAAATAATTTTTAATGATCTTTGAGAAATAATGTTACGAAAGAGAAAGAATGTTAAGATTTTTGGAGAAAGAGTGTTACTTGAAAGACATATCTCATTTTGGCTCCAGCGGAGTGGCTTGTCATTCAACATGTTTTAGAAAAAAGCCGGGGAAAATCCATTTTGAATGGTTAATAGCATTGTTTGCATTTTTTTTATCCTTCTATCACAATTACTTAAATGAAAGATACTCTAGTATATCACACGATATTGTACAGAAACCCACTCAGTCGAGTTTTCTGCTAAGCTGTAAAGTGATTATTTACTACGGCTATCATTCAGATAGTTTCGCTACTTACCCAATATAATGGCGATTTTTAACCTTCAACAAGAATAAGAATTATTTCTAATCATCGGGTATATAGAGGTGTCCCACAAAGGACTCTCTCATTTTAAAAATGAATGACTCGCAAACGGATATGCATGAATTTACTAAGTACCTATCATTGATTTGAACTATTTCATATTTACTCAAAAAGACGTTGATTAGCCTCCATACTCACTCGATCTCTACCCTTGTGCCTATTTCTTGTGGTACACATTTATCTGTGAGACACGTGCCAATATTTCCGTTGACACATTTCAGAGAGTGATGGATAATTTCATTCTTAGTGCTGCGGGATGTTTAGATTTTGAATCGATTATGATGTGATTGCAACAGTTGCTTGCAAAGAATAGTTTATGCCCTTTTCTCAGAGTGCGACTACGACTACAACGTACTAAACTATCTGTTGGCAACATTTACAAATTCTGAAACTTTTATATCAGAATTTTACGGCTTTCAAAATAAGCATATAACTGCTTTCATTCTTTCATCGATCTCCACCTCCGATCGATCTTGATAAGCACTGTGATTACAAAATGCTATAAATTAAGCATAAAACTATTCTACAGTTACTTTCACCATCTGTGTTAAATTTTATTTACAGTGCCTCACGTGATGCTTAAATTATTTTAGTATAAGTAAATAATAGTGCAAATAATTAAATAAACTCTGCAAAATTATTAAATATAAATTTTCGATATGTCACTTTAAAATCAAATGTTAAAGTACTAATCAAATCTTAAGTTTATTAAGTGTATGCAAGTGATTGGAAATGTCTTCATATCTTTATATTAAATCAGAACATAACACTTTATTAGGGATAAATTCTGCTGATATCCGATTCAGTACATAATTGTTTTGTTGTTATTCACATACAAACTTCATTTGAATTCAATTTGTATTTTCATAAAATGTACAAGGCATCCGAAATGTATCTTTACACTTTAAAAAATAATAATAAATAAACAAATAATGATATGCACTTACGTTTTCTTATGCTCCATAAAGAAAATATATAAGGTTTTTTTAAATAAAATTTAAACTAGATGGCGCTATGTCAATGTTCTGCAACATTCTCGTTCCAATATGGCTTCACCTCAAGAACAAGCTCTAGCTGTAGAGTAGTTTATCGAATTTAAATCTGCAACACAGGTACAGAGTAAATTTTGGACTACCTACAATCGAAGACCACCAACAAGACCCTCAATTTATGAATGGCATGAAAGATTTATGACGACTGGTAGCGTATTGCCAAAACTAAAATCTGGCCTGATGATCATAAACGAATTCAAGAAATTGTTCGTCCTAGTCCTCGTAGATTCGCAGCGCGGCTCAGCATTTATAAATACCGAGATCAACTGTGCATGAATGTAGTGCATAAAAGATTACGGCTTTATGTGTATAAACCTCAATTGTTACATGAGTTAAAGCCTAATGATAAACCCAGACGTCGAAAATTTGCAGAATAAATGTTACAAAAAATGGAGGTTAATGAATCTTTTCTCCAACTTATAATGTTTTGAGATGAGGCAACATTTCACGTATCAGGTTTTGTTAACCGACACAATACTCGAATATGGGGATTATATAATCCTCATGCCGGAGCACTCATACTGGATCAAGCAAGAGACAGCCCTAGAGTAAACGTATGGTGTGGGTTACTGCATGATCGAATTATAGGGTCTTTTTCTCTTCTCCAAAGTAGCTGTCCGCTCTTAGAATTGCCTTGATATACTTGAAGAGGACTTGTAACTCAAAATCATTTTCCAGCAGAATTGGGCAACGCCACCCTGGTGTTTAATTCCCCAGGCGTTGGATTGGAAGAGGATTTCCAAGACGTGGCCACCTAGATCTCCAGACATAACCTCTTTGGACTTCTTTTTAAGGGAATACGTGAAAAACATTGTTTTCCAATCTCCAATTCGTGACACTGTTGAACTGAAAAGTCGAATTACAGCGGCAATCCAGATTGTTGATTCTGCAATACTTCATAAAACGTGGTTAGAAACATCGTTTAGACTCGATGTGTTGCGCTCGATTAATTGTACGCACATTGAAATCGTGGAATGAAACATTGCAAAAATCCGTTTGTATTTTCTCTATCGGACATAAAATCCGAAGAGCATGTCATTGTTTGTTGATTTTTAATTATTTCTTAGAAGTGTAAAAATACATTTCGCATACCCTGTATTTTAGGAAAGATAATGGATTGTGCAAAGTTTATGAAATGCCACTCTTTTTTCCTCCCTTTCATTCATTTCTTTTATGCTCAGTTACTGGTTTAAATCATAAACTTTAATCTTCTGCATCTTTTAATATATAGGATGGAATTGTATGTCATAAACAAGTGGATACAATCGGAATGTTTTCATAAGTAACCTAATTGTTACACTCTGAATCCGAATGTAATATATATACATGAATTTCAACAAGTATACATGAAGTTCAAATACCCGTCGGGATTGAGAATGGTAGTAAATTAAACTATATTATCTAATATATGACACACTTAGACAAAAAGCTGATTATCAAAATAAGTTTATTTTATAGGTAAAGTCATTTGTATAGATAAGAAAACTTTATTAATTTTTATATCGCGTATGTAACCATCCTATCACAAATTCTTAACAAGACGTAGATTTTGTGTCATACAATTATTCAACATTTACAGTGTTGTCTGATTTTTTATTTTCAGAAATATATATCGGTCTTGTTTCAATATATAATACACAATTTAAAAAAATTGACAAAAGTTTAAGAACAGACAGTTGAATTGTGAAATTCTTGTGCAGTGCGTCTTATATCATGTTAAAACTATAAAATTGCAAGTAATAGCCTAAATTGAAAATGTCATCTTTTATGTTATTGAAAATGAAATTAATAGCCTAATCTGATGTTGTTGATTTCTTTAAATTCATTTTTGTTTCTATCTAAAATAATTATCTCTCAGCAATATTATGTAACTTAAATGTAGAAAATTCTCTTAAATACGAAAAATATTGTATTTTCTTTAAGCAAGAGACTTATATTTGGAGTAACACAAAATTATTAAGACTCTTATTTATATTTTATATCTTCTTTTCCCTATATTTTTTAAAGTGCCTCCTAGCATGAATAATCGTCCAACAATATTTATATAAGCCAAGATAAAAAGTGAAAAAGGTGTCTGTTTTTTCCCCCACAATGCATATGGATAACATATTCATTAATCCATTGTAAGAGTAAGGAAATTCTTGACTGGGTTATCATTATGCAGACTGATATACCATGCATATAAATTTGAGGTATAGTATTGTC
Source organism: Araneus ventricosus (assembly GCA_013235015.1). Taxonomy (NCBI): domain Eukaryota; kingdom Metazoa; phylum Arthropoda; class Arachnida; order Araneae; family Araneidae; genus Araneus; species Araneus ventricosus. The sequence goes on along the minus strand of BGPR01002540.1, from coordinate 110,724 downwards.
GAGTGAATGTAGATGGCGCTTCAACGGCGGAACAATGAAGATCCTGTGAACAAAGCTGAAATGGAAGTTAAGTTAAAGATAAGGTGGAGAAAGACGGAGAGATTGAGAATAGAAGCGACTCTATCAGGTAGAAATATCAGCTGTGTTGTGCTTATTAATAGAAACCAGATATATGGGGAATAACAGGAGTTATGGAAGAAATATTTCGAATTATAAAAATGTGTTTTAGAAACTGTGCAAATATATTATACTTAGTTAGTGATGTTTTTATTTTGAAAAAAAACAGTAAATATATACAGAAGGAAGCTCTAATTTCTGTCATTCAAAAAGCATCCATTAACTTTAATATGGGATGTGAAAAGCACATTTCATTCCCAATTTGATTTTATTTGGATGAAGTTACATTCAATACATGTAATTAAATTTTCTTCATTTAGCAATTAATAAAGTTTCAAAATCAATAGAATTAATGGATTAAATTAATTATTCTTTGGAAATAAGAAGCATATGATTATTGCGTTTCAGATTTATCTGAAATTACTAAATTTCATCTTTGACAGACATATCCTCCATTTTAATCACTACAATTTTGTGAGACATATCGTATTAAGAACCACATATTAATATGACGATACTGGGTGATTTTAAAGAGCTTGGCGAAAATGAAAAAATGGGAAAAGAGAACCAAAATAAGCAGAAATCTTAATGGAACGTATGAGAAGAAACGGAATCAGTAAGTGCTAACAGATAACGGAGGCATAAATGGCAAACATTACAGGTAAGAAAGCTAAGTAAAGTCAAGTAAACCAAAGAATTAACGATTCAACTTTTTTACAATAGGTTCTCGAAAGTGCGATCACCGGCAAATAGTACAAATACACAGCGGTGGCGTATAGATTGTCAAATACTAGTAAAAATTTCAGGCATTTCATACAAATTTTCTGCAGCAACTAATCTTGTTACTCCTAGAATTGCACTGGACTCAATATAAATGCCGTCTTTCATGCTATTAATTTAATTCAAGAAAAAAATCCATCCATACGAAATTTGGGTATCGTGGTGGTCAATGATCAAGTGAATCCCACTGATGAATTCAAAGCCACACCTAGTGTCTATGTACTTATCCTGGCGTTACTATTCAACCTTCCGTCGGGCGCAACTAATCTGCGAGATGAAGCGCCCATATGTTTTGGCGCTTAAATGTGGGTTTTACCGAGAAAAGTGTGGGACTTTTAGCAACTTCATGGCTCCCTACCACTCACAGTAGGGTGTCGTGGTTCTTTCTCTAGAGATCTTTCTATGTACTTGAGGGGCGAGTTAATCTGGTATATGAATTGCGTCTGATTACGTTTTGATTTTTTATTTCCTAAATTTTTCTCAATAGTTCTTTTTATATACCTGCAAAAGTTCATAGACCTGTGTACCAGGTCCAAATTCAATTATATTGATCGTTATTTCCAATATATTGTTTCAAAGAAATCGAATTATTTCATTCTCTCAACGACAAAAGTTGTCATTGCTAAGAAATCTAACGGGAAAATAAATGTCAACTCCCCCCTGAATTTTTGGGATTTTGTTAGTTGAAATTGCAAGGAAATATAAACAAGTTATTTAAAAACGCAAATATAGCTTTGTATGACCGAATAGTTCAGTTTGATAAGCTTTTCCTTAAGTGCAAGCAAAAATTTAACTTTTATTGTCATTTCATTGCATTCGAAACACATGTCATTGCAAAGGTCTAAAGGAACTTTAACAAGAAATCCCGAAAATATATCTTCTAAAAAAATACCAGACACCAGTGCAAGTAATGTACTGTATATTTCATTATTTTGTAATATCCTGTATTTTTTGGAATTGTCAATAAGTGATTAAGTTTTATTTGCGTCGTCGGGTTGAGACTTTGGTAAGTAGAAATTGGTGAGGTAGTTAGCTTGTTTAGAGTTGTTGGGGCTTCATCTTCTGGTACGGAACTGTGGCGCCTCGTGCGGGATTTGATAGCACCCGTCTACGATTGACCATTCAAACCAGTAAGGGACCGCAATAGTCTTAGGCGCTGGGGAGTGTGCAAGTAATGAAATTATTGCTTAGAAAATGCTGAAATAACTAGGTAAAATGCACGAATCTTCTATGAATTTGCGCACCATATCATGAGTGAAGAATCCCGTGGCTCTTCGCACCATGCTTCATAAGGAGAGGTGTTAAGCACACCCAAACTTGCGTAAGAAAATCACTAATGCTTCATCGTCGTCGTCTGCCAACCTAAAGAACGATTTCTGCATAAATGTGCTTATTTCATACCCTCCATCAACTTTCACGTTTCTGCCACATATTTAAACATCATCCTATATTTGAACATAAATTCAACGAATCTTAATTTCTAATTTATTTTTATATTCTTAACAGCTGAAAATTATTCCGGCAAAGTCTCAATTACATATACAAAAGAAAAGCCGGCGTGATATAAACTTTTAAGTATATAAAAAATTTTCAGACTGCCATTAATTAAATTATCATTTTATTCTCTAGTAACTCGTAAACAATACCGAGTTTAAAATACTGCATAGAAATACACGCAAAAGTTAATAATTGTGACCATCAGATGTGTAATGTAAAAACCATGAAGCACACAAAGCTACCCAAATCAGTCTGAGCAACTACAAAATAGTAGCATAAAAATGCAAGACAGTTTACTTCCTTCTTCGCGGCTCTTTAGCAACTTGAAAAAGAAAATCGTGTCATAGAATCTGAACATGGTCACGCCATTTCCAGCCTTCAAACATTATCTGTCCCTCAAAATGAGCAAAAAAGGGCCGAGTCTTCTTTCTCCTCCATACATATGGATGAAACATTGAGCGATGAGAATGTAGTAACTCTCCGACTGGGTCATCATTACGCGCACCTTGCGTGATAGTTCCTTCTTTGCTTGCGGATGACACAGCGAACTGAATAAGAATTCCGTTAATCAGGGTATATGGAGATCCCGTATCCACAAACGAGATTAAAAATCAGAGAACGAAGAAAAATTCTAAGCGAACTTTAAAGATACGGCCATTAAAAATGGTGTAAGTCAGGGAAGACAAGCTTCGGGTCATTTTTCCATTTTTCAAGGAAGTTTCATTTTGTATCACGATGATCTTGTGTTTTAGCACGGAATTAGTAATTCAAGTGGGGGCAACAAAATATCGTGCTGAGCGATTCATCTCTCGAGGATATTATGCTAAGCACTTTTTCGTTTATAGTGTTACTTGAAGTACTTACATCATTTTTGCTCGTAGAATGTGACATGAAAAAGAGCTCCGTCCTGAAAAAAAGGAGGAAGAAAAAATGGATTTTTGAATAGTTAATAGCGTTATGTGCATTCTTTATCATACTAGGACACAAATTACTTGGCTGGAAATCTGTCTCGTATATCACGCCACCTAGTACAGAAACTTACTACGTAGCGTGGCTCGTTGCGCTTTTAAATCTGTTTATTTAAAGCATCTAAGGTTCTCGAAATTTTGTTTTATTCGTGGCAAAGTCACGAGCTATAATCTTCGTTGAATATACGAACATAGTTAATTAATTATTCACTATACTATTTTAATATTTTTGAATTAAAAGACAGAGTAAATTCAAATGACATAGAATAAAATAAACGCTAAGTTACTGAAGTGCCTAACATAAAAAGTGTGATTTTATTGTTATTGATAACAGTCCATTTCGTGGAAATAATAACAACTCACATAAAATTAGAAAACAATTGTGCTTTATCAATGTTTTTATTCAATAAATAAAAGTGGTGGAATAAAGGTCTGGTTTGATTTTGGTTTATTGGCGGAAGAACCATTCGTTGGCTATAATTCGCAAAACGAAATGCCATATTTATGTCTATGTAAAATAAAATATTTAAATCATGTCTAAAACAATCAGTGTATAGAAGATTTGTGAAAATTACTCTAATATATTGGTACAAAAGATAGTAATTCAATGAGTATGGTAAAAATACAAAACTGGCCTAAATCAGAGAATAAAATCCCATGCATTTTAAAAATGAAAAAGTTCATCGTATGGGTGGCATAAAAGAAATTAATAAATTCATTAATCGTAACTGTCTAAAGTTAAAATCAAACCTTAATTTATTTAACAGAGAAATTCTTTAAGTGATATAACTGAGCCGAATACAATAAAACTTGAACCTAAAAGATTCTTCATTATTATTAAAAGTTTATCTTCTTTATGTTCAAGATTTCTTCAACTATGTTCAAGAAAAATACGATCATATATTGTTTAAACCTTTCCGTGGAAATTAGATTCCGTGGCTTTCTTAGCATATGTGATCAGAATGATTATATTTACTATTTGTTATTCTAAATTGTAAATCGTATTTTATGAGGCATTATATAAAAGTTTAGAATTTGATTTTCTTTCTTGAACACATTTTTATTAGTGTAATAAACCAGATTTCAGATGTAATCTTCAACCTTTATTCGTTTCATTGCATTGTTTTTTTAAAGTCAGATTCTAATAAAACTATTTTCTTAATTCGCCAACAATGACGGAATTCCATGCAAATTAAATTATTTTTGTGCAAATAGATGCTTAATTCGATTCATAGAATGTGTTACAATATTTTCCGGGCTACAACTACTCAACACAATAGAGCGACATATCCTAGGTTTATAACTCTGCTTCAATATTGGAATGATCTAAAATTTATAAAGTAATGTCAAATGATTTAAATCGGATCCATATGTTTGGATTTAAATAAGAGAGAAATGTACAAATTTATGCCAATTTGTTCGTCTGCTTTTTTAAAATAACGAAAAAGATCAGAAATAAGTTATTCAGTAATATTTCAGTTCTAATATGCAGTCTAATTCAAGTCTAAATTGTAGGATAAAACCACGCCTAAAAGTCTCCCTTATTAAATTAAATAAATAAATAAAAGGTAATTGATATATTTTTGATTTTTATATTTTGGATTTCTTGTGTTATATATTTTTAGTTTAAAGTTTTTAATTTCTTTGTCTATTTTAGGAGTATGCAATGAATAGAGATAGTTAAATAAAAGAATGCTAAAACTGAAATATGTTTTCGCTATGTCGCAATTATAGATTTCCACACAAGTTGTATGATTTCAAAATACAGAACAAAAGTCAGAAGCTTTAATTGCGACATATATAAATGTAGACTTTTCATTACATATGATGTAATACTAGTTGATTATGGCGTAAGTGCACAGTTGCATCAACATATAAAGAGATATATATTACTTTCTCACATGTTATAGTACATTTTCTGATTTAATTGCTGTTGAAACCATTACGATAATTGCATCCCGCTTTTCCAGCTTCAAATTTTAGAAGGTAAACGACTGGAACTGATTTAATGTGCTTGCATCTATTACAGAGAAGACCCATCCGTAATGTAAGAAGTTTATTTTATGATGAATTTTAGGAATTACCGAGTACTCTTGTAAATGATTACATGTAGGGGTTGTAAACACATAGAAATTTTCAATCATCTTCACTGCGATTTATAACGCTTACAAATTCATTTCCCACGTCAAAACAAATTCATTAGGGAAAACAATGTTTTAGAATAACAGCAAAAGATTTTCATAATGTGTCAGTAATTAAATTTTTAAATAAGACATTATTAATTTCCTTCAAATAGTCTCGCAGTATTGCAGATATTATTAATTGTCGCAATAACTTATATGATTAATTTGACAAAATTTACTAGCAATAATGCCGAGTCACGAGGAAAACAACGACTTTTAAACATTTTTATGAAGCATGATGGATATGTAAAGCAAGAAATCTTACTATGAACAAGTATCTTTTAATTTAAATATTATTCCAGGAACTCAACAATTCTCAACATAAATGGTGGGCGCGGGCATATCGAAAAGAAAATATTATTTAAAAAATTTATTAATTTAATGGAATGAAAGTCAAACAAAATACTTTCTGAGATAGTAAAACATAAAATACACATTTGCAGTGATATAATGCACTTATAAATATGATTGTGCCAGTACTGCTCAATGCATTATTCGCAGGGGGGAAAAAGTATCCACCCAGCGATTATTCCGCCGCTAATCATTTTATCTTAAAACTAAAGATACCACAATTTTCAGGAAATAACATCTACTAATAGATTCCATGTCTAAAATTTCAAAAGGGGTCGTCAACTTATTTATAACTGTACAAACTTTAAAATTTCCAATTGAAACACATATTTTTCTTAAATTATATCGAATCTGCATAAAAATTATCTATTCCTAAACTAAGTTTAACAATTCTGACTGCAAAACTTATAGAGATATGTTAATTTTTAATTTTCAAAGGGCTGATCACAAATTTATATGGAGATTTTTCTTGCAGAAATGCAAATTTATTCAACACTGAAAAACCGCAAAATGTAAATATTTGTCAATTAGTATATCAGCCATTCATTACAGATTGAAAATAAATTGCCAATGGCACATACTGTTACGCAATTTCATTTGCATATAGTTGCAACTATCGACTTGATAAAGAATGAAAGTAGAACTTGAGACAATGAAAATTTAAGGTTTAACAGGAAAATTAGCCTAATATTGAAGCAGAATACTGAATTATTTGCCATTCCCGTTATGCGTATTATTTAGCTTCACCTAAAAGCAGTGGCGACTCGTCCTTTAGGTATGTAGAGTTGCAGAACTCACTAAAATTATTTTAAAAATTCGTCTTTTTGTTTTTATTCTTAACTCGCATACTTCTCCACTCTGAGAGTTCGATTATTAAGGAGAAAAGAAGACAGAAAATGAATAAAAAAGTTCGACAGACACAGGATTGAGCTGCACACCAAATACTTTTGGAAAGCACTAAAATTCGATCATTGAGTACAACTAAGTGACATAATCGGCGAAGGCGAGTAGTTGTTCTTCTATCTCAGAACCTAGTCGGAAATGGATTTTCGAATTTTCCTGCTTTGCGCTGAAAACCTAATAATGTTCTTTTTTCACCCTTTTCAATATCACCCATGGGTAGCCTTCGCGTTCTTGATTTTTTTCTTCATTGGCTGTTTTTAAGTTTTAGATTCACTTTCATGTTGTCTCAACGAGAACTTGGCTGGTTCCGACATATTCGATTTCTTTTATTAAAACGGAACTCACCCAAAATAGGGACTGTAATTATCGAAAATTCTATTCAGACAATTACAACTACAAGTTCGAAATATGTGAAGGTAAAGCTATTTTTGAAAAATTGTATTTAAATTGCATTCTAGTAATATTTTTATAGCACTGCTTGTTTTGGGGCAGATGAATCGTGCCTTCTGATATCACTGTGCATATTTTTCAAAGATTCATTAGATGAACTGTTTTTGTAAATATTTCAATTAATGCATTATTCGACTAGTTTTTAGATTTAGAAAGAGTTAACAAATGCACTTTTATTCCTGATTCCTCCATTTCAATATTTTTAAATATGTATATTATCCCTAAAATGTACGTCGAAAGACTGGATAAAACAGCAGTGAGAGGTATGGAAAAGCGGTCTAAGTCACCAACTTTGTCTTCTTATATCTCTGTAAGTTTTGCTGATGGAATCGTGCAACTTTGTATGTGAATAGATACTTTTTAATATTTTGACATTTTTGCTGTATGGGGGTCGTATAAAAATTTAATTTTTGTAACTTCTTATTATCAGTCTCCTTGGATGTCAAAGTATTTTCATACAAATTCTTAACTGATTTGATGAATCTTTGTAATTTGTAGTATATGTCTAAAATCAATATTTAAGGAAATAAACGCTTGTTCCACTTTTTTGGGACGCCTTGTATTTTTTATATTAATACCTGTAAGTATTTATAGAAAGTCTGTGTCTCTCAGCAATCTTAGACATTTCCTTCTTCATCTATTACATCATTAGTTAAATATGTAACTTGAAACGTATTTTTCGCATTTCAACTAATGAACTCTCCCGCAGAGTTTTCTTATTTTATCAGGAAGTATATTTTTAAAGAGTTTTGTTAGATTAATTTTGTACGAAAAATCAGAAGCAAATTTCAATTAAATTTGCATGCTTTTTGTGTTGTCTCATTTGCATCCATTTTCAAAATGTTCCAATTTTAATTTGTGGTTAATAAGTTCAAACTTTCATTAAATACATGTCTTAAACTAATGCCTTTGATACAACTTTGGTTTTTCTTTACTTTATTAAACTAGCGAGTGGATATCATTATTTTGTTAGAAAGATTTTGAGCACTGTGAATCAATAAAAATTTCAATCTTGCGTGCATTAAAATACATTCCTCGATAATTTTCATTTATTTTACAAAGTTTCGTTCTATTTCAAGTCAATTTTGCAATTGAGAGATATATAGGATAAAAGTTTTCAAGAAAACACAAATACTTGAATACAGACATTCAATACTTCCCATTCCGAGGAATGCCGAGTCGTGGGCATGCCATCACGGTACGACTCCGTCTGACACATTCCTGGTCTCAAATTACATGCCAAAACATTACATTTCAGTACTTCCACAACCAGCTTATTATCCTGATCTCGCATTTTATGTTTTCTTTGAACGAAGATTGAACTACAACGCTTCTCTAGAGGTCGGGGCAAAAAAGGATGCTTGTAATCCAAATTTACACCTTTGTGAGCGTTGTCGTGGAGTGGGAAGTGTTTGACAAGTTTACCTATAGTCCCGATCTTACTCCTAGCGACTACCATCTATTCCAGCACCTGAAAAGTTCCTGGCATGGAAGCATTTCCCCAGTAGCGACGACTTGCAGACGGCTGTCCCATTCTGGCCTCTACACCTGTGTACAGAAATTGGTCTCATGTTATGAAGCATGCTTCAATTCCGGTGGTTCTTATGTTGAGAGGTAGCTTAAAGGGTGCTGTATCTGCTTCAATAAGTGTTTCCAGGTAATTATGTTTTGTGTCACTTTACGACCTCCAAGTAACTTACTTTCTGGACGAAGAGCAATTATGTCATGACGAACAAGCATAAAACCGTGAGACTGTTACGTTTTGCGTTTTAAATACCGATTTTCATTTTGAAAAATAAATAATAAAATTAAGTTGAAATAAATGATGCTTCTACTTTATTCTTGTTAATAAACTACAGTCAAATTTGCCTGCCACTTTATTACGACACAGATGATACAAAACAGCTTGTAACTTATGAACCAGAACAGCGTTCATATTTAACTTAGCCTTTATAAATTATTGTATTTTCTACTGAAAATAATAATGATTTCCACATATCAGGGTAAAAATTGCCTGTATTAATAGATAAATCATGCCATTAAAATATTTTTTGCCCAAATATTAAATTAATTGAAAGTTTAGATAAAACTGTAAAAAAAAAATAATACAAGAGTTTGTTCGAAATTAGAGATGAGGAATTCTTTTACACCAAGATTAAAATTTTAAGGAAAATGATATAATCTGTCATAAAATTTTGCAAATTTAAAAAAATAGAGGTAAAATGCGATTTAATATTACAAAAATACTTTTTCGGTAATCTGATAGAGATTACTTCAATTCAAAGTTTCTATAAGTAATTATAATTATTGAAAAATAATGATTGATTTATTTTGAATAATTCTAACTAAAACAAAATAGCAAATATAAAAAAAAATATATTAATTGTTTCAAATGAAATAAAACTAGTTTACCTTCAATTAAAATAAATGCTGATTTAGAACATTTTGTCAGTACTAAAATAACGTGTTCAGTTGAAAGTCTCTTCTATGAACTTCCATTTTTCTGGAAACTATTTCATATTAATTGATTAAAAATAAATATTTCAATTTCATCAGGATATGGTTAAAATTCTGAAAACAGACTTATTTTCATTCCATTTTAAACATCTTTTTTTCATTCTTAAGAGTTTGGATATTTTGTAAATTGCATTACCAAAAAAAATATTAATCTCTGCAAAAAAAAGTTATTTTTAAATTTATCTTACTTAGCTTAAAGAGATTATTTTCTATGCTAAACAGAATTTTTCTTGGAAAACGCGGAAACGAAATTTGTAATAGTTAACTATTTTTAATTTTTTGAAGCTTACAAATATCTTTCGGATTTTGTTTAAATCAAATGGAAATTCCTTAATAGAAACTTAAAACCGGGAAAAATTTATTTAACATGATGAATTTATATCTCTTATTCAAATGCATTGAAAGCATGTAATATTAATAATCCTTATACAAAAAATGCTGACATGGGTTTAAAATGTTTTGAATGAAAATAATTTTCTAGACAAAATACGATCTGAAATAAGAATGAATATCGTGAAAAATAATTCTCTTTAATGTTTGTGTACAATTAATTCAAAACTTATTATTAAATATTATGTCTTTCTAAAAACTGTTTCGTAATTCAAGTAGGTAGTTGACAAATAGGATATCCTTTTCACTATTAAGGATGAAATTTCATGTAACAAAAAAAATTGAAACGATATTTCATGTATTAAAACAGAAGATCAAAGAGCTTATAATAATTAAAACACAGACACGATGAAAAAAATATGAATTGAAATTTGTAATGTTATTCAATTGAATCAGAACATCAAAGTGTTTTTAATTTTTAAATTGGAAATTTCATACTGAATTTATCTTTCACATCGCTACTCTTTTATCCTAACATCTAAAGTTATTTTATTTTTTATTCAAAAATTAAATTAGTCAACTTCAAAGAAGCTACTGAAAATTTTAAATGTTTATGCTCTAATAAGTTTTCTTGAAATCTTTAGAACTGCCTAGATCACTGTTATGCATGCAATTATATTAGTTTAATTCAAAGGAGTTTTAAAATTTTTTTAGATGTTTTTGTGAATTTTATGTAATTTATTACAAGTTTAGGAATTTTCACAATGTTACGCATGTTTGATAATGAATTGGATAGAAATAATATAATTTATTCTTTTAGAGACAAATAAGTCATTAAATAAAACCCTTCCCAATTTCATTCACGAAAACATTATTCGATTCTTATTTTTGGTATGAATGTAACCTTTAATGGAGAATAACAACAGTGCTAATTTTTATTTATTTATTCAAAAATACAGATTTTCAAATATGCTGAATAATATTGCAAATAATTTAACTATGCCATTCATTTCAAGTTTTTGCCATGTTTTTAACAAATCAATTATCACATTTAAACAAAAAAAGTTAAAAAGATTTTTTAAGAAGAATTATTTAATATTTTTAAAAATTTAGAATTTTGAAAACTTAAAATAACAAAATTATTACACATTGTATCGTAAGAAACCGAGTTAAACCGTAGAATATAGTTAACGCATCAGTATATTTACTACATTTATTTCAATCATCCTTTAAAAAAATGTTTAAGAAAAAAATATTGAGAAATTTTAGAAGCCATATAAATTAGAAAAACTATTGAAATTTAAAAAAAAAAAAACTATAGAAAGAGGTAATTATTATACATTCTATGTGATAAAACGTTCAAATAATTATGCGGAAACATTAACGTTTGTTAACGCCTAAATATAGCCATCGCAGCAATTTGAAAAAAATTCATGAAAAATTAAAATCGAACTGATATTAGAATATTAGGATAAAAAAAGTTATACGAATTCATGAAAGGCGTCGATTTTTCAAATGTCATTTCTGATTGTTATCAAATCTAATTTTATTCCAGCAATTCTAAGTAAATAAAATGAAAACAAAATGTTAACAGGCTAGGATAAATATTTTGTTTTGGCACAGAAAACGACAAATCAGCTGAAATGCAGCCAGAGACATTACCAAATACTAAAACAAATATGCAAAACCAATTACTTCCTCTTTAGCGGATGTTCAGAATTTCTCCCAAAATGCAAGAGAAAAAGAGTTTCAAAGAACTTGAGCGTGGTCACGCTATTCTATCCTTTGCACATTATCTGTCCGTTAAAATGAGTGAAAGAAAGGGTCAAGTCCTCTTTCTACCCCATACATATGGATGAAATATTCAGCGATGAGATAGTAGCACTCTTCTTTGGATCATTATTACGCGCAGTTTGCATGATAATACCTCTTTCCTATACGAGGTGTGACACAGAGAACTGAATAATAATTCTGTTAATCAGCATTTGTTGAATTTTCAGCTTTGGAAATGAGATTTAAAATTAAAACTAAAAACTGAAAAGAAAATAAAATCCTTAATATTCGTGCGAGTCAAAATAACTAATGGTTCATTTTGCTATTTATGGTGAAAACAAAATTTATTTTTTTCTGGCATGAGGTCAGTATTTGCAAACGCATGTACTGCCTCCGTTTTTTTACGCTAAAATCCTGTTAGGCCTGTAAAGACGTTTCTGTACAAATAAAGAAACATGTAAAATGTACTTTTCTACAGTTAGTTTCTATAGTTATTTTCATAGAGCACGAATTACTGTGCTGCAATACTGTCTAGTGTATCTGGTACACTTAGTACAATAATTTAGTGTACTGTTTCGTTAGTCATTTAATTTGTTTCTTTAATTTATATATCATTCCAGTTTACGTGTCAAAAGGACTATATCTCATTTTTATAGAATATGTAATTTATCAGGAAATACGTCTTAACATCTGTAACATATTTATGTATTTTTTTATTTTCATTTACAAATGCCTACATAACACGAGACTAAAGCAACAGTCACATCCCTTCTGTTATTCATGATATTTAAAAATAGGAATTGACTTTATTGCATAAATTAGTTGAGGGCTATATAAAATATATCAAGAAAAATTAAATACACAAGGAAAATTTTCAACTAAACATATATATTAAAAAACAAATACGAACGTTCGCATAACCTCAGTTTAATGAAGAATTATTACTCAATGTTCGACTAAATTTCAATTAATATACAAGTATTGAACTGCATATTAGCTTAAATTTTAGTTCATATAAGTAAAATCTGAAAACCTGCTTTTTTTCATTTTATGCGAATATTAAGTATGCAATCACGAACTTTTTTGAGGAGGAACCTTTATGGAAAACCTCAGTTATAATTATATTTTATAAATCTTATACTATAAAATGAGGGCTTAATATGAATTGTATATCGCTCAAAATGAGCGAAAGAAATAAAAAGATCCAATTTTCTTCTTTTGTTCCCATGCATATGGATGTTATATTTATCGACGATAATGTGATCATTATTCCACTAGATAGTTCTTACTCGTGCATTCATTTGCTCGAGAGTTCCCTCATTTTCCGAAGTTTGGAGAACAGTTTTCATTTAGCAGTCAGGATTAGTATTCAAAATGCTGCATACAAATTCCATTATTTAGTGTAAGTTGAGACCCAATAGCTACAAACGAAATTAAAAAAAAACTAATTAGAAGAAAGACGTACCGATAAAACTATTATTATAAATAAATGTCGCGATGGTCGATTAGAATAAACAATAGTTTATTCTTTTATTTTGAAAGATAAAGTTCCAGTTCAAATGGTAGAGATGCCAGGATTTGTTAGGGAATTTGTAATTCAGGATACAAGTAACTAGCTCGTAAAGCCATTTATCTCTCCTGATTGCACTACTAAGCGATTTTGTTAATAAATTGTTATAGAAAGAGCGGTACAATTTTACGGGTTGAGAACATGTTCTTTTACAAAAACAAACCGAGATTTCTTTTGTTAATATCGCTATCTGTACTCCCATCACACAGTCAGTTAATCTACTGGCCTTCAAAGTTCTTTTACACATCTCGCGACTTACTTAATATAGAAAAATTCTTAACGGACGCTTTTCATACCACATGCATCGTCAAGTGAATTTTACCTTTTTGGTGTCACAGTGATGACTGATAACTTTTATAGAATATGCCAAGTTAGTCGTGTTTTAGTATGTTAAAAATCTTCAGTCACACTCTGTATTGTTGTAACTTAATATGAATTATTCTCAAGTCAGTTTTACTAACGTTTGATTCAAGCTAATTCACGTTATTAATTTAACCCTTTGAGGACGGACTTCTGCTTAACTCTAGGAGTAGCTAGCATACTCGTGTGACAGTTGTCCTCAAAGAGTTAAAAGATTTTTTTTAAAAATTTGCTCAGTGTTATTTCAAATAGACTTTCGCATGCTAGCGATATCAATAAATCCTTTCACGAAAATAAAAATTATTTAAAAATAAGCTTGAGGTAAAATAAATGAACGATCATAATATGTTGTAACTATATATCTATCTGCAAGATATATAATAATCCCTGTGATATAAAAATTGCAAGAACAAGATAATGCTACTATCAAGAAACTTTAGTGTACATGGGATTTGAAAAATGAACCTGTTAATTTTCAGCACAAATACCCAAAATAATACATCTTTATCTAGTAATGTATACTTTCACTCCTCGGTTTATCAAACTCTACGTAATTAATAATTTAAAGAACAATCCCTAAACGAATAAAATCAGTTCATGAAGTGAAATCATAATCATTTTGGCCTTTAATTGTTAAAAATTAAAGTTAAAAAAGCATTTTTGGAGAAGGAATCTTTTAAAGCAGACATCAAATAATTATTCGCGTAATTTATAGAAAAAACAATTAAGTCCGAAATCGCAGCTGAAAATCACTTATTTGGGAACTATATCTTGATTCTTATACCTCCAGGACAAAATTGGCATTCTTTTATACAGACTAAATTTTATCAAAATTTAATATTGCAGATATTGTACAGTAATCTTAGCACGTTTGAATGTTTGGCCAAAAAACAAATTTTAAAGGCTCACAAATGAGCTGTATAATCCTGAATTTTTATTTCTATATCAGTGCTTCAGTTATGTTTTAGAAAATTGGAAGGATAGATACTGGAAATTGATTCCAAAATCTTACGAATAAAGTATCCATTTTCCGGCAATGAAAGAGTAAAAAATAAATAAATAAAAGACAATAGTAGCATCTTAGCTAATTTTTTTCCTTCCGGTGATTAAAAAGAGAATCTTGCACTGCAAAATTCTCAATTAAGCTGTAGTATAAAGTCTAAATATTCTCAGAAACTCCCATAGTTAAAAAAAATAATGGTAATTGAACATTATTTTGATATTTATTTGTAATGTTTAACCTCTTCTACTGAAGCTTTCTTTTAGTTTTAAGGTTTGAATTCCCTAAACATTGTTATTATACTATACAGGATGCTTCAAAACTATTAGAAAAATGACTTAGAGAAAGAAAATCCAAGGCACAACCATCTATACTTATAAAAGGTAATGTTTGTGTGTGTGTATTTGTCTGCGATGTCCAAACGAATCTATTTCACTTACAGCCATGAAATTTGGCACACAGGTAGTCGTAATGGTGACTGAATGCACCTCGAAGCCGAAATTTTAAAATTAATCTAGAAATTTTTTATTTAATGTTCTGTGTTGTTTTGGGTGATTTTTCACCCTAATTTCTCAATAGAATGATTTCCAATAATTGTGCGACAAAAATAGACATACCATCGGAAAGAGCACACGATTTCCGTTCTAATGAAGTTAGTTCTGAATTTTTAACGTCATTTTCTGAATTTTGAGAATTTTTAAAAAAATACCCAGTTTTGCCATCGAGATGTTACTTTTGTTTTTAAATTTGTCGCATCCGACTTTCTAATAACACTATTATTTTCAATTTTTTTCAGCTTATAACTAGAACGTTCTGTCGGATTTAAACAAGAACGATTAAAATATCTTTTCCCGTTTTTTTTAATTAATTTTTTTCTGGGCGGTTGAGAGTTATTTTTCTTGATCGAGTCCCTGACAATTTTGATTGGCTGACGCGCAGGATACGTCATGACCTTCACCTGAATGAATTACTTCGGTTATTAATTTCGGATTCAATTTTATATTTTGCTTGCTGCATAATAATCATTTTCACGTTCCAGTTTTGTAATATTGTTTTGGATTAACGTACTCTGTACTGTAGCGCGAAAAAAAAATAAGCAGGAAAATCAAATAATGTGTATCTTTTGTTTTGATTTTGTTTTCAAAACTTTTTCATGTCATTATTGGCGTTTTTTTTCCCATTTTGTTTCCATTATCCAAAAAAATGGCCAAAGTATCAATTTTTATTTTATTTGCTTATTTTGTTGATATTATCTTTCTACTTATTGTATCAAAATTTCAAATTTGTACCTTTAATATTATAGAAGTTATTTAGTTTTTCATTTATGGTGACCAATGATAAACTTGCGCAAATGACAAATTTAAATGGGCTTTTCTCCACGTCGGACTTTTCTACACTTTCGTGTTTTCAAAATGCTAAGGCTTTTTTCCTGTTTTAGATAGCGCTTTCAAATTTTTTGTACTTGTTTATCGTTATGCATATGATGAAAATGTGCATGCAATAAGCATTCAGTTGCTTAGTTTTTTATATACAAGATATAAATTGATGTAGTGCTAAATTTCCTGATTTTTCACCACATAAAACAGTAAAAAGTCAATATTTCAGCGAATATTTGATGCACCTTAAAATCCATGCGCAGTTCTGTGTAACATATTTCAGTGAATCTACAAATAAAAGTTGAAGCAAAAATATCCATATTTGAAAAACTAGTAGCGAATTGAAAAAATTTAATTTTTCTTTAAAAAATTTTAAATTTCAACTTAGCATGCCGATCAAAATGAATTTCTTCTCTTTAAGATAACATTATATGATTGTTAAGTTTTAATATTTTGAAAACTTTTTCAATGATACTTCAAATAAAAAAAATTGTTCAGAAGGTAATTGTTAGATTGCAAATATTGCATCAACATCATTTTTTTCGGCTTTGTCAGTATTTTTAATTAATTTAATTCTTCGCCACTAAAGTTTCTTTCTTTTCTTGTGGCAACTTTGGCAAATTTTGAAATTCAAACGTTAATTTAAGCCGTTTCATTTAATTTCTAAATTTTACTTAATTATTTACTTTGTTTTCAACTTAATTAGTAATTGTCTTGACTTTTGTTGTTGTTTAATTCAATTTCTTAACTTTATTAATTTTAAATCAAATTATTTCAATGGGACTATTTCCCCGACATCTTGTTCCGCGGAGGAATTTCGGTGTGAACAGTGAATAGCGTCTTTCTGGAAGCGGTTTTCTTTGTTCCATTTTTAAACTGTGATTGAAGTGACACAGACGTTTGAGCCGGCAGCTGTAGGCCCGAGGGCCTTTAACGGCTCTCGGGACCTGTTCCCACCTGTCCTTAACGAAAATTTTTTCCGTTATAAAAACTCTACTTGAAATATGCTTGAAGATGTCACCATTTTTATTATTATCAGATGTAGCTGATAGAAAGACAAGTTCTACGTAAGAACGATGACAAGATGTTCAACGATTTTTGAGCGTGTGTGCTTCTGTGATTTCTAAAACTGTATGGAAACAAAGAAATGCCGAAATGAAGTGCAGTAAACTATTCGTAAAATGATTCACAGAACAGCTATGAGAAATTTTCAACAATTTCAAAAGTCAACGGTTGTGTATTGTCGTCAGCCAGCTACATCCATCATGTGTTTTACTTCAATATGTTGATATGTGAATTCCGTTTTTCTGCATTTAAAATTTCACCTCTTCAACGTTCTGTCGTGGAGTGAATCTAAATCTACAACATCGTTTATTTTTGCTACAGCAGTGTGAAGTAAACGAGTGCATCTAATTACAGCTATTATCTGCAAAATTCTGCTAGGTGTGTCACACAGTAACAAAATTTTCAATTATATTTCATCTATGATCTCCGTTCGGGGATTGAAGTTGTTTTGATGTTGTAATGATCGTCATAGTGGGTGAATGAGTCTGCAGAGACATCTTGTTTTTATTATTTTTATTTGTGGTAGCTACTGCATTTTTGTCTGTTTAATTTGTATTCTTTTTTTTGTGCATCTAAATAATAATCACATATTTTTTATTTGGCAGTAAAAAAATTATCTATTTAAAATTGGTAAAATAAAAAATATTTAAAATCAAAGCTAATTGAATTTGTCTCATTTATAACGCAGTACTTATTATGTGTTTTCAGGTTTATTTTTAGTAGCCCAATATGCAGATACCTGAAAGGTAGGTTTCGAATATAAGGGTCAAATAAAAATTGTATTTTATTGTGTAATTTAAAAATAAAAACTATACGATCACCAATGGTACCCATCTAATATAATAGTGCCTATTAATAGGTACAGATCTAATAGTAATGTGTCCCCTTAAAGTCCTAATTCCACGGGCAAAGCCGTGCGTTCCGCAGTGTCTTAACGTGTTTATGTCTCGCATATTTTACTTGAAGTATAATAATCATTTTCACGTTGCAATTTTTTAATATTGTTTTGGATTAACGTACCCTGTACTGTAGCGCGAGAAAAAAAAGCAGGAAAATCAAATAATGTGCATCTTTTGTTCTGATTTTGTTTTAAAAACTTTTTCATGTCATTTGTGGGCTTTTTTTTATTTTGTTAAAGTCCTGATTCCACTGTTAACGCCGTGCGCGTACTGCTAGTAATCTTATAAAAACATGTAAACAGAAGTGTCGAAAGAAGGCGATAGATGGCACTATTGACCAGTGCGCCAAAGGATAATTTTCTAGTTCCTCATTTAAGCTGTAGCCGCCAGATGAAGAGTATGCATTGGAATATGAACCTGCAGTTGGACCAGTGCAATGCAAGAGGCGCTCTGCGCACATATCATGCAGAATCTGTAGGTGGGTTCGGCCGTGTCTGGAAATCAATGCTGCACCAGTGTAAAGATTACATAGATTCAAACTCTGGAAAATTGGAAAATGTTTTGCGAGATCAATAAGAATACCCATCTAGCTATCCATTGATCAAATTCTGTTGAAGTAGCGCTTCTTAGAAATAACGTTCTTGTGTTGTTTCTGCGTCTTTACTTCTTCTAACGCTTTCTGGTGACGTGTTCGGTGACCTAATGATATGAGTTGAAATACATTGTATAATGAGTTAAATTAGGTAAATATCATTGTGTATTCAGTAATGAATTAAATTCAAAAAATTATTTATTCTAAATAAAGGTAATTAGTAGCTCTTAAATAGTATTTTAGATTTTTTTAAACAGCAAATACTCTTAAAATTTTCATATGACTATTGCATTTGATTTTCTTAAAAACAATGTCCTTTCCATTTTTACTGATTTTTTAAAATATAAGACAATTGTACAAATATTCATAATCTCTTGAAAGCCGTTCGATTGACCGATCTATTATGTCTAAATATAATTTTAACTAAAAATCATCAATACTTAATACAGAAATATGTTTAAAATTTATTTCGATCAGAAACTTATTTATCCTTCGTTAGGAATGGCTTTTTTTACGTATCATATTTGTGGCGGATGTATCTCGAATCACATCTGCTTTTTCATCTGTAATATCTTTTATTTTTATAATTAAATACCTATAATTTATCAACTTTTCTATGCTTTATATTATTTCCACTTTCTTCCAAAAGCATCCGAAAGATTCCTTGCAAAATCAGTCTTATCGCAAAGATTGCATTTTTTTAGTAAACTAAAAAGGTGCAACAACAATTATTCAACAACTTCGAATGGAAAATCGAACATCATTTTAAATTCGGTTTGAACTAAACGGTAACAATTGTATACAACTTGAAAAAATTTTAAAATCAGGTTAATGAGCAGAAAAAGCTTAGGACTTACAGGCAAGGCAATTTGAGTCATCGGAAGTTATATGCAAACAGTCCAAAGGGCTTGAAATGACTGTGAACTGAACTCAAAACATTTTCAAGCGGAATTCTGAATAATTTATGCGAGAAAATGAATTTAAAGTAAACCATTATGTTACGTCTAAGTACACATTTAATTTTCCTCATTCCACTAGAAATATAAGTATTTAAATGCAAAACGCGAATAAATATTCTCCATTTATCTCCAACGGGACTC
This sequence comes from Araneus ventricosus, assembly GCA_013235015.1. Lineage (NCBI taxonomy): Eukaryota > Metazoa > Arthropoda > Arachnida > Araneae > Araneidae > Araneus > Araneus ventricosus. The sequence goes on along the minus strand of BGPR01002540.1, from coordinate 90,893 downwards.
ATCGTGATATTCAAAACCGAGAAACACACAGTGTTAGAAACTACTCACACAAACATGAAAGATGATTTATTTCCTTCTTCACGAATCTTTAGCACGTCTCAGCTACGAAAAAAGAAAAGCTTGTCGAAGGATCGAAACGCGGTCATGCTATTTTAAACTTTGCACATTATCTGCCCCTCAAAGTAATGTAAAGAAAAAAATAGAATATTCTTTCTCTCCCATACATATGGATGGTATATTCAGAGATGAGACTGAGGCAACTCTCGACTAGGGTCATTATTGAGCACAGCTTGCTTGAGAGTTACCCTCCTTTATTCGATGATGACACAGAAATGTGAATAAGAACCCCGTTCATCTGTGCATGAAAAGATCACAGACCCCGGCAACAAAATTAAAAGTTTGGGAAGGAAGAAGATAAAATTAAAATAATTGTCTTTAATATGATAGGAATCAAGATAAGAGATGGGCCATATTCCTATTTAAAAAAAAGTTCCATATCATATGCCGGTAATGTGAGAAGCGTGTAGGGAATTAGTAATGTAAGTGACAATGTCTAAATATCCTCTAGCGGGTTTTTCATGCAGAACGCTGTATTAGATGGATATTTACGCTAATATATGAAGGATACAAATATCTTCTACTCACATGCTCGTGTATGAAAAGAATTTTGTTTAAAAAAGATAGTGTGTACTTAAATACTTAATAGAGCTGTATGTATCATCTAACATATTCCTTAAATGTAACTCAAATTACTAGACTACGCTACATTGGCATATTTCGCGCAACATTGTCAACAAATCTAAATGGATGGATCATTTGAATTCAATCTCTTTTATTTGCATGTCTATCATTCTCGGATTTTTTTTTTCTTTTTCAGCTACTTAACTATAATTCATTAATTTCATAGAATGCTAATAAACATGCTAATAACCAGCGATTCCACCATGACGTATTTCATGTTCAGTTTGAATTTATATGTATTTATACAGGTCGTTAATACAACAAATTAAAATGATATCAATTAAATATAATAAAGTAAATATTCATAAGTAAGCTTAATAATATTTCAGTTAATAGGTAAATCCTTAGCTAAGTTTGCATGATTCCTTTAATTTTATTAGACTACCAAAAGTTGCTATTTCTCTTTATGAGTGTACTTTAAAAGAAATTCAACGTAATTGTTAAGGAAAATTTAGACTTCAGAGAGATCTGCTTACAATTATGTAAGTTCTCTCTCTCGATATTCATGAAGCAATACCTGTTGCCTCTATTGGATATTGTTTCAAACTGTCTTTTAGTAAACGTAACGTAATTTTGTTACTAGCAAAAATGAATTTCTCTAAATAAATTAAATTTACTTATTACCAATATATTTTTGATCTAATATTTTGCAAATTAGAAAAATCAATAATTAAATTTCTGACAAAATTTTTCCAATGCCATTTATTTCGTAAATAAGTCTTTCGTTCATTCTACTTTTCATCGAGGACACAGAATTCAAGCGCATTTTATTCACAAAATTTCCTCAGAAATGCGAAATGCGTTCATTGTATTTGTCGAATCGTTATATCAAAAGGATTTCCGATTTGAATTTTGAATGTTAATATTTCGTAACGAATAAATTTTTCAAAATTGTTTCAGTTTTATGGAAATATACCTAATTTAAAGTGCATTTAAAGATTTGAAAGGATTTCATTAACCCTCTGAGTGGTTCGGTCTTCTTTCTAAAGCGATTCGAAAAGCGAGCGGCTGCAGACCCTTTATCTGTTTTAAAAGTGTCTTCCTCCCAACAGAAGATTTTCCCAAAAGCGCAGCAGATCAAGTCTCTTCCCCCCCCTCTGAACTGTGGACAATCAGCAACACCTGCGGAGCTGCGGGCTAACCGCAAGAATCCGTTCTATTCAGCTTGGAACCTATTCAAACTAGGTTTTACTGCTTTCGGAGATCCCACCTATCGTGGAACAAAATTACACTTCATGTCTTTGAGAGCCCTCATTCTGCATATTACCCGTGTCCATAACACCAGATGACAAAAATAAACACCGTTAGACTAGACAAATGCCAGACCGTTGGGCCAAAAAAATGAAGGCTATATTACTTATTTTTCATGTTGTGAGTTTCTAAAAATATGAACATCATCGAAGTTGCATGAAAGTTGATATTCTTTAGATGTCTGTGACTTCAATTTATTTGATGTTTATTAATAGTTGTATTTTAGATATTGGCTGTACTTCATATCATTAGTCTTTTTTATATTCTTGACTTCAATTTATTTTCAGTCTACACGTCAGCATATTAGTCTACGAATGTAAAATTATTTCCTTAATTTTAAGGATCAACAACAATGCCATTTATATATATTTTACTAATCTCTGATGGCACTATAAAACTTTTCATAGTGTTTCTTGATTTAGTATTCGATAAAAGGTACAAAATTTAGAGCCGATCACAAATATAAACGGAGCTTAACTGGCTTAATCCGTTTTGTATGCACACAAACATTTATTATATAGATAGTCACATAAGAATCTATATTCCAAAATAGCCATTAATAATTAATACACATGAAGGATTATAAATAACCTTCTTAACCCCTGAATAATGTTTTAAATAAAACAATATACTACAAGCCTTTTGTACTGAAACTTGTTATATATGCTTTTTAAGAGGGCGAGTTAATAATCCTCAAACTAAAGATTACATTTAGAAAACCAATGCACTAAATGTTGGAAGAAATAGCTTATTCATATAACCTTTACTTAGTACGCAAGAGATTGTCTTCTATTATAATAAACGGAAATTTAATTCACCTGAAATTTGAAACTTTGATACTATAGTCCAGGTAGAGCATCCAGTCGCGTATATTTCAAAATTAAATTTAATTCTTTATTTATAATTTTTTTTATCGAAAAGTAATGGCATATTGAGTTTCAGGGGCATTAGAGATTTTTACCGGATTGAAACGAAAATTGGGCAATTAAGGTTAAAAGACCACATACCAAATTTCATTTATCTAAGTCGTTGCGTTTGGGAATTATAGTGTTAACAAGCATGCGATTACAGAAACCGACCGGCAGTCAACGTTTCGAGGGATTTCGTCCCAAATTTAATACGGACCTACATTCCTAATTTTTGAAACTGTGTACCAAATTTTATCTATCTAGCTATTTAAGTTTTTGAGTTATCGCGTTCATATGGACCCTAACAGACAAATTTCCCGTTTACGGACTTTATCCAAAAATTGATTGATATATACTAATTTTGTATAAAGTCCATACACCAGATTTCGCCTTTCTAGCTTCTTTCTAGAAAGATTTCTTTTCTCAGAGCATTAATGAAAATTTAACTTGTAGTTGGCATGGCATTTACCGAAAGCAATTCAATTTAGCTATATAGATTTAATCATTTATAGAAGAATGCTTAATAACACATCAGGAAAAAAATTGTGCTTCAAGGTACTAATGCGCAAATACAGTATTCGTATAATATTTTCTGAGAAATATTTTTGTCTTCTTTTATTTTAAGCAAGAAATAAACATTTTCATTGATTATTGAAATAAACGTAAGAGAGTTAGGCTGCAGATATTATCAGTCTCATAATAAGATTATTAAAAGTCTGATAAGATCACACACCCACACATTAAATTTAGTCGATAACGTTTTCATCTAAACTATATTTTCCCCTGCCTTCAACAAAAAGAAAATATTTTACAATGTAAAAAATAAAATTTTCTTCCACTTTCTTTAACTTTTATTTCCATGTACGTTATTTTTTCAGTTCAGAGTGACCAAAAAATAAATTTCTGACTAATAATTATTTAATAAATAATAATTATTTTTCGGAATGAATTTTTTCATTGTAATTTTTATGAATTTAAAAGATATTTTTCTAAATAGTGTAATAATGTAGTTAAAATCGGTTCTAGTCTAAAAAAATTACAATTAAACCTGAAAATTAATTTTTTTAATAAAAATCAATTCTATATAATGAAATAATCATTGTAAAACTGAAATTTTCGATTTGATCTGAAAGATAAAACAATAAAAATAATGCATCATTTTCATATACCTTAAAATTTGCTCTATTTTTTGACAAAAATTTAATTTTACTCTATTTTTATAAAGGAAAAATGAGTAGATGGAGATTATTAATATGAAAGAAGTTTATATTCATTTCATAAAACTAGTTGAACGTGGGTAAAATGTGTGGATTCAAGAACACTGTTCAAGTATATATAAATAGCAGATTTTCTTAGCAACCCCCTAGGCTTTCAATTTTTTTTAAGCTTGAATGCGGTATTGGAACAAAATCTATTTTACGTAAACCACAATATCTATTTTACGTAACCATTCGATATGGATCTTTAAAGCATTGAGGCATTGAAAAAATCTTATATCACATAAATTGTATTAAAAGAATAGCACTTGAAACATAATACAGCATCAAACGAGGCTGACATTAAACCGAACTAATCCGGAATGCGATTCCAAATTTCAACACACACAATGCAAAAAAAAATCCGACACTGCAATTCTTCCGGAAAGATCATCAATGCAAATAGCATTAAAATTCCCCACACCACAGGGGAGAGTGCGGTTTCGGATCCTGTGACATCCCCAATTTGCAGTAAGTTCATTCTCATCAGTCTTCATTGTGCTGACCTTTGCTCTCCCCGGATAATCAATCAAGATGTCAAACCAAGAAAGGGGGTAAGAAATTCGGAAAAGTACGTGTGTTACACTTTAGAGACAGTTCACAATGAACGTAAAATTCAGTGCAAACCGATTTCGGGGTGTTTTCGACCACACGTTGAAATGCGTGTTTTACGCTTTTGGGGTAGTACAAGGTCAACGTAGAAATACGTGTGAAACACTCAGAGGGTTAAACTTTAAGGGTAGATCCGGCATATATATATAACTTGTTATATATTAACATGCAAAAACAAAGTAAACAAGGCATATCAAAATGCAATTTATAAACTAAAATTCATTAATTAAACAAAATAACCAAATCTAAAATAAAATCTAAAAAAATTGAAAATACTATAGATGCTGAGAGCAAAAGGTAAGTTTAAACATTTAGACGTTACCATGTAATAGAACTCTATTGCTACCAAAACTATTGCAAAAAGGCAATCCAAGTATATGGAAGTTTCAACAATAAAATTAGTAGCTCTGCTTTGGAAGAGCATTAGCCAGGTTAAATCAATTTTGCTGTACAAACCATCCTTGTTTCTAAAATCGTTAAAAAACAGACATATATATATATATATACAAGTAAATCATTTTTGAAATGGAAAATATAGGATGAAACGCCATGTGTGCGCAGTAAACAACCTTGGACTTTATGGTTCACTATTAACTTCCGAAATGTATGTATACTTACTGCGAAACAACAAATTTCACAACACTTACCGCGTAAATGCGTTATCAGTTCATGATGGAGAACTTGGCTGTTGTTAATATTTTACGATACAAAAGAATCTCTTTTCGTTTGATGCCATTGACTGTCCTTACACTAAATAGTTGCTTACCATCTTAGTCTTGATTTCCTAATCCATCCTACTATCGGTATGCCTTTGACTGGAATTATTATGGATTTATCGTTCAATTACTTTAACCCGCGTTTAATTTAGCTCGTGTAAATGATGTTGCCAATTGTTTGTATTCCTGAAATGTAATTTGTTTTCGCATGCTTGATCTACATTTAATATTTGTAAGAAGCATTCCGAATCACCCTGTATATGCACATTATTGATTCAAATGTTCCTAAGAATATACTTAATTTATTTCTTATTTAATTCATCTGGAAATAGGTCGATAGATATTTGAGAAGAATAGCAATTGTTTTTTAATGAAGGGTTATATTTAGTTAGCTGGTAAATGGAGTTATTATAAGCCCTAGATATGTTTGCTTTAATAATTATTGAAGATATTCAACATAAAATTCAAATGTATATAAAATTCCTGCTTAAACTCCCAAACTCTAAAAACCTTAATATGAAAAAACTATTATGATAGAACCTCTGATGAAGGAAATATGTAATAAGGCTTTAATATTCTCCCGATAAGGAATCGATACTACATGCCACTATTATAAATCGTATTAAGGAATAATGAATAAGTAGATAAAAAGTAACAATAATAGGAATTATGTATCAAGTTATTGATAAACTGATAAATACTATTTTATATTTATGAAATTTCAGGTAAGACGTTCCAGATTTGTGTTCAACATGTAATAATCCTTCAATTCATAACCACATGACTTACGAATATCAACACCGTACAGCTGTGATAAATTACATTTTTCTTCTGTTAGTTTTATTCTTAATCAGAACAAAATTTTTCTTGATGAAAAAATTTGGATTTTGATCGATTTTAAAATCAACCAAAAATTACAAAAATAAAGTTTGAATTCTGTGAGTTTGTTGAATTAGTTGCATTTTAATGAGGCTTGTTAAGCAGAATACAGACCCACTTAAATATACATTTGGACAATCATCATGTTGGAGTGTTTGTTCTCGTGTTGAATACCAGATGGGAAATATTTTCCATCTGGTATTCAAAATGAAGTTTGAATGAATTAAATTAGCAGATAGAAGAAACAGAAATAAGGTTTGCAAGATAGTATCCCAAGATAAAATTAAACCTTGCAAAGTGAATCATGAAATAACATTCATATAATTAAAAAGTTTAGCAAAGTGCGAAACACACATCATACGGAATAATATCCATATGCATAATTTTTATAGAGGAATTAATACTTTATTCGAGCAGAAATGTGTATGCAGTATTTTATGCTCTAATTCCAGCTTTCTTTGAACCATTCCAGGATTTCCTATTTTACCTTAAATTTCAATATTGTCTCCTCTCATAGAAAATGTTGTTATTCTTCTATCTGACTAATATCTTTATAAATCCAATACCTTTATAATATAAAAAGGCATTTGGAAGATAGGAATCCTATCAATGTACATGAATAGACAATTATGAAATTATACAAATCAGTATTTAATCATATTTTAAAAGTGACATTAGAAATTTTGAAGAGATTCGTTCAGAACGTGATAATATTTTTCGTAAAACTTTTAAAATGCCTTTTCAAATGTTAAGAGAAATCGGTGAATCGAAGAGAATTTTGTGTATGATTAAAAGTCATTGTTAAACTTATTACTGGGAAGTGTTATGAAATATATGTTGTATATAGAAGCAAGAGCATTTTAATATCCTTTAGTAATAAGGAAAGCACATGTGAAGTTCCAAACTGTAAGAAATGAATATCTCAATAAAGTGCATAATTTCATGCTTAATCAATATTAGCCCTAATATCTGGTGCGTCGTATAGATTTAGGTCCCTAAAAAATTAAAGGCGCATCTTGGAAAACAAAAGAATCTATAATTAAGTTCCCCTTGAGATGAAACCCTACTAAAAGAGTTAAGCCTAAGAACAAAAATGAAGTTGTCTAAGATCGAAATAAGTGAGCCTAGCTTTAATTAAAAGTTTTGACATTGATCTTAATTTTCACTTGACGGAAGACTATTATTTCTAAGCGCCCCAAAAGTCACTTTAGGCAATGACGTAAATGTAAGTTGAGAAGTCAAGAAAATAAAGTTAAGCTTACTTTCCAGCAATGGAAGGTTTCTGGGGAAAGTCGAGGGATAAAATTCTATAAGCTGCTTATATCATCACATAAGAGGTTCACTAGGACAGAAAAGCTTTGAGTAAGTTTAGCGTTGCAGTACATAGCAGAAAATGTTACAGAGACAAAGCCCTAGAGGAATACTGAGCTTGAAGTTTTTTGATGTCACACTTCAGAAGACATCAATAAACTTATTGTATGGTTTTCTGAATAACTATTTAAATTAGAATACTACAGTTTTGAGACTCTGAATTCACGAACCTTAAAAAAAAGGTTTTGAAAAAGTTTTTTTGCTGTTATTTGAATGAAAGTGAATATCAAACGTTGAATGTTGAAAAAATCTACATCTGCATAAATTGATATATTCTTTTATTTCCTCTCTATTAGTTGGTTCACATTTATAGGGTAGCATTGAAGGCTAGATGTTTCAAATGAATTTGAATGAAATAGAATTATAAAGAAAAAGAAAATATGAGAGAGAAATACATTTTTGCATAAACAGCTATGAAAAAATTCAATTAGTATCAATAAAATGGGAATTAACTATAAGAAATCTCTGTTAAAATAATAAGATATCAAAGAGACAGTCGAAAAACGCGTTGAAAAATATTTACATTGATACAAACTTGTTCTTTTAGTTTTAGTGTGTTATTTATTTAAAACTTTATATCCTTTTAATTGAGAAAGTGAGGAACATAACAAACACTAATCATCAAAATGCTTGGAATAAGTTACCTCAGAAAAGAAGCTATATTTTAGTAATAATTTGGATATGCTAATAACAATTTAAGATACAAACCTGTTTTTTCGTTTTCCGTTAATATTTCCTGTTAAACTTTTCACAAAAGATTTAGTGAATTACAAAAATTTAATCTGACATAACCTTCAAAATTTATTCAATACGTATATATTTATTCCATTATCAAGAATTTGCTTAAGCTTTAAACACAGTTCCACTTCAGTTGGACTCAATTTACTATATTTCTTCTTTCGAAAAGGAACTTATTTATAAACAGACTGTTAGAAAATAAATGCAGCCGAGTAATCTTATCAAAAGAAACATAAATTTGTGAACGAAAAGAATACCAACAAAAATATTTAAAACAGAATTTGTTTGCGAAGTTTTTCTGTGTTTATTCACACAACTTTTTCTCGTCTGAAAGAACTAAAGAAAAGAATAGTGTTGAAATAATTAATTTATTTTATCAGTTTCTGTTGTGTTTGTTTTTTTAGCATCTATTCGTTTATCTTCGTAATGCTCCGTCTTTTCTCTTTGTGTTTAATATCATTCAAGTAATTACATTTCAAAAACTGACTAAAGAAGCATATGGTGAAATTGGAAAATACTTAATGTCAAAAAGGCGTTTCCTTGAATAAATTAATGCAAAAACTGAATGTAAACGTTTTAGAAATGTATTAAGGGGAATCGATATATTCAAATGACTGAACAATGTGTTTGCACTTTTCAAATAAATGGAACTGTATGAACACAAATCAAAAACTAAATTGAATTTGTATAATGTCCAATTCTTCTTTTAAATTTTCATCCTAACAGTAATTTCTATAATAATATAGAGCAGTGAAACATCCGATGAAAATTTTAAAAATAATTATAAATTTAAAATATTTTCTAACAATAAACATGTGAAGATTTGAAACCATTTCTATTTCTAAAGTCCTACATAATTCATCTTATGTATGGTCCTTTTGATTATGGACTGTAATTACGAAACGACAACTGATTTAGACGAATTCCATATTTTTTAGTGATTTATTAAGTATGATGCTCCCGAATGGAGACATCCGACCAACACGAACGAATGGCAGAAGCCAATCTGACAAGAACAAACATTCTTACAGAATAACTGCCAAACTGGCGTTGTGGTTACAGTTAAACACAAAACTTTGCAATACAGGCGCCAACAATTCCTACAATCTAAATTTATTTCTTTTTAGAAGGGGAAAATTCACTGTGATCAGAAGAAAATTAATTATGATCTGCCATCAATTGGAAAATACTTAAAAGCAAATAATCTCAAAAATTCATATTTTAAATGTATTTTCTATTCAAGCAACATGAAAAAAACCCTTCTATTATTATTCAACAAAGTATTTATAAAAACCCTTTCATTTGCAGAAATTCGTTTCGACAATGAAAAGCATAAAAAATTATTTTGAGAATGGCAGTGGCTTAAAAGAAATTTAAAATATATTGATCTGATGTTCATTTCATATATTCCGGGATTTCTTTAAATAAAGAGAAGTTAATTTTAGAATAAAATATTGAGAAAAACCATTTCACTTATCCTCTAAAATGTAATAATTAAAAGAAAAACAGTTTATAAACATTTAGTTTTAAAGTGTAAAATAATACCAGCTGAATCCGAATGGATTGTATTCTTGCGGTAAGCATGAGATTAACCTCTCTGGGCTGAATAAAATCCCACGACTCTGCAACATGTAAACAAGAAAAAAGTAAGGAATTACCATCAATATATGAAAAAAATATTCTTGTTGGTCGCTGCCTATGCATTACTTATTACCTGAACACCTAACTGAAGAAAGTCATTAGAGCACAATAAACTATCTCACGGGTCACAGCTTCCTCTCACGACACATAATGGAAAAGTTTATATGCATGATAGGGCTCCAGTACATATCCTTATCTCCAAGCGGACATTTTTAAGCATCCAACAATGAATTCGGCGTTGTTGATCCGAGGATTGAGCTCGCAACTATCAGGATCCACTTTACTTCTTTTCACTTTCTCGTATACGAAGTAGACAAAGAGAAAGTATTGTAATCGTCAAAAAATTCGAACTCGAGATTTTGACGAATCTCCACGTTTTATACCTCCCCGAGTCCCGAAAATACAATTTTGGAAATATGTCTGTGTGTCCATGAACACGATAACTCGAAAACAAAAAGGGCTAGAGGCATGAAAAGTGTTATGTGGACACTACACATAATTTGTAAGGTTTCTATAAAATGTTGACAAAATCCATCCATTGAAAGTCTGTCTGACTGTCTGTCCGAGTTTATGTGAATACGATAATTCAAAAATTTAAATAGCTAGATGGATAAAATTTAGTACACAGTTTTATCATCAGGAATGAAGGTCCGTATCAAATATTGGACCAAATCGTCAAACAGTTCACTGTTTGTCGGTCTGTATAATCACACGCTTATGAACAAGATAACTCCTTAACACTATGACTTAAATAAATGAAATTTGGTAAGTAACCTTCTAAACTTAATTGTAGATCTGTGTCCAATTTTTGTTTCAAGTGGTTTACACAAGTTGTTCAAATTGCATATTAAATTTTCTTACTATGAAGAAAGGCAATTTTCCGTCTTGGCGAGCGCTTGGCGATATTCGTGAGCTTTGCTCGCTCTAAAGGAAACTCGTAGATAGTCATGGCATTCTGGGTTACAGAAGGTTCGTATTTTTTATCCGCGCAGGGGGAGGGGAAATGGCACCTTTTTCGGGAAGTATACAAGAAAGTTTAATGGAGACCACACCCGCTGGTTAGATAATATGAACCAATGGAATTCCATCGAAATTCTCGTATCGGGAATTTCTCTTGTTGTCATCGAAATAAATAGGACATCAATGTTTTTCAAAAACGTCCAATTATTACTTCACTGAGTAGAATGTACAACGAAGATAGCAGACACACACTTTGAGCATTTTGCTTTTTTGTTAAGAGTAGTCTTGTACCATTCATCTATTAATTTTGTCTCTAATTTCTTTTAATTTTAATAAAGATAAGACATCATTGCCCGCTAATGTGAATGGATAAGTTCCATGAGAGATGTTGCTCTTGTTGTATGCTATCACTTTTCTATATTCGGTGCAATAGATTGCGGATAATTTGTTTTGTTGTGCGTATAATTATTTTTAATTCTATAGCAATAAGAGATAATCCATGAATCTGAAAGAAGATCAACCAAGAAAATTCTTCATGTATAGAAGGAGTATTAAAAATGGATTTAATTGTTTTATTATTTAAAAAAATGTTTATTAAGTTAAATTGAATAAATTCATTAAGGGAAAAATATAAGTAAAATAACTTTCCTTGCTGTTGCTGTCTTGACAATGCCTGAATTCAAAATAAATAATAGATATGCTAAACAAAAATTAAAATTAAAAAAGAAAGAAAAGTATAGATAAGAAACAGCAGATTTAAACAAAAACGATAACAATACATCTTAAAGCGTACTAACGCAACAGCCTCAAGTAATTGCATCAACTGAAGTTTAAAACGATAATATTTAAAACACATAAAAATTAATTTAGAAAGTAAAAAATGTTCAAAACGGAAGAAATGAATGAGGATTTGTTTAAATCTGCTGTTTCTTATCTACACTTTTCTTTCTTTTTTAATTTTAATTTTTGTTTAGTATATCTATTATTTGTATCTGTATTATATTATACATAACTGCATATGCGCCTTTATATATAATACTAAGAATTTTTATTAATGTTTGATTAATTAATTTAATCAATTTTTAAATAATATTTTCATTAAAATTTAGTCAATTTATAACGGCCTGAATTCAAAACATAGATAGCATTAAGCATACGTAATATTTATAGTATAATTTTTCCCTCTGAATTAAAAAATAATAAGTTTAAAATGTCAAATATTTTCAATTTATATCTCACCTAGTGGAACTCTCTTGTAATCAGTACTTATTTTTCAATCAGTTTCTCTATCGTTATAACCGATGTTTTCAGGTCATACTATTTGAATGATACTAAAACTTTATGTGATTCTTTAAGAAAATGCACCCGAATATATTATTTTATTATTCATTATTTTGAAGCGTGCAGCCCAGAAATCGGGGACTCGAGCTTTAAACGATAAGTACAATGAACAGCCAGTTTGGTAGAAAGGAGCTTCAGAAATAAACAGCACAAACAAGTCGTCGGACGTCACCTGACAGAAGTAAAATGCGTGCAGTCACCATGCGTATTGGATTACCATAAACAAAGAGAGGATAAAAGATTTAAAACAAGACATTCGCTTCGTTCTAACCACTTGTTAATGCAATATGGATAGAAAAAGTCATCTAGACAACTTGACATGTGAGAAAAAGGTCGGCAAAATCTAAGAAAGTTGCACTATGATGAGAGTAGCACAACAGTTTGACATTGGCCACACTGTTTTTTTCTTTAAACCCACGACGGCTCATTTAAAAAGGTTTAGAGCGTTATATCGTTTACTTCAATTGCTTTCGAAATAAAGGCACATCTATGAGAAAGGTTGCTAGCAGTAACCAAAGAGGCTACACCAGTGGGTGCCAGACAAGTGGTTCTGCTGCAGAAAAAATATACGAGTCAACAGGCAAAATTGTTCAGCAGTTGCATTCGGCAGCAGGAAGTCAAATATCGCGATTTACTCTGGTAAAATCTTTAAAAATATGACCAATTCGGCTGCAGATCTGAAAGTTGCACACCATTGACGACTGTGCGTTTTCTGTACCATTTAGGCTGGTGTAAAGAACACAGAAACAGGACATCTCTATATTGGCCTTATATTATCTTTACCGAAGACAAATGTTTTAGTGCCTCAAAAGAATCTTGATTTTGAATATGGGAAAAGTTTTGAGAATTGTTTCATCACAATAATATCAGGGAAATGGAGCGTTAAGATGGTCTTTGCGCGACCGTCTTGGTGAGAAATCGTGATGAATGCCAACAATGATATCCATATATTCGGATGGACATACCACAACTGGAGATCTCCATTGTCAAAAAGTGATCCTTCCACATGCGTGTATGTTCCGAGGTGTGATTGAACACATCTTCAGCTTTATAGAAGATAATATCAGACTACATTGCACTCTTACAGTGCAGGAGTCGATGGAAAATGAGTAAAGCACTCGAATGAATTCGCCAGCGTATTCCCTTGATTTAATTCAATAGAGCATGTGTGAGATACTTTGGAGAGATGCATTTTGGAACGATTATATCTGCCTGAGAAAATTCACCAAAAGAAATAGAAGTTAACTCAGTAATAAGTACTCCACCTCAAGAACTGATCAATATTCTAGTGTTCAGAACGAACAGAGGGTGTCAAACAACAATTGCTGTCAAAGGAGTTTGTTTCTGTCCTTCCTGACCCACTATTATTTTTATCAGTGACACTCTTTTAGTAAATTCTTTCTTCCCCATTTCCATATTGCATGCTACTAATTCATTTTTAAACTTGAATAACATTTTCCTCTCTAAATACGGGGTACTTGTTTCTGTGTCACATAGAAGAGTCCGCCTAGTCGCCTTTTTGCTGAGTTAAGGAGGAGAAACTAATCTCTACTTAAGTTTTCCACACTAATGTAATTAATATATACATTAAATCATATGTTGCTTCATTATAATATCTAGAGAACTATACAAAAAGACAAGTTTAGGAAATTCTAAAGAAATATTCAGGTAATGTACTATAAACATTTAGTCAAAAAACTTAAGATTCTGAATTCTAAAATGTTTTTTCCTGAATAGTATTTTAACTTTACAACACGAAGTATCAGTAATTAGTGTTTGCTTAATAGAATAATGCAAGATTTGCATTTAGACAATTATTGCGCATTAAAACAGTTAACATTTTAATACACAGTTCTTTATCAATTAACTTTCGGTTTAATTCTTTTTCTATTCTAAATCTTCCTCTCATTTTATATAAAAATTTAGGATCGCTCTTATGATAAGTAAGAAATGTTTCCTAGACAATAGATAAAGTAAATTAACAGAATAAATAAGCACCAAACTACTCCTCTTACTAAATTTATCTGCTATTGCGTATATTGTGTAAAATACGATAAATTCTTGAAGACCAATATTTTTTGTCCCGACAAGATGAAGAATGCATTATAACGCCATTAACTTTTCAAATACCACTTTTTCATCTATATTAAGTATAAAATCAAATTCTATTGCATGCTACCACCGTGCGAGCAAAAGAGACACAAGTTCTGTGCATAAATAACCCCTACCTGCAATGCTCATTCTGATATTTACACACAGATACCAGCGTTAATACTTTTTTACTTAACCTTGACACTAGGATATGTAAATACTTTTAAAATGACAAAATTAACCATTGCTTTTCAAGACTCTTATTATTTTCAAAGTTTATCTAGGTTTTCCGATTCGCGTTAATTTTTTTATTTTTTCTCAGATTTTTAACCCCCTTTACTAGATATGAAATCTCCACAAACGTTGATTAACGGAATTCTCATTCAATTCTCAGTGTCTCTTGAAATAAAAGAAGGATCATTCACTCAAACAACACACAATGATGACCCTGTTGAGAGTTACCAGACTCTTTGAGGAATATATTATCCATATATATATGAAGGACAAAGGAGAAGGTTCTAGCCTTTTCCTTCTTTCGCTGATTTTAAGCTGCAGATATTGCGCGAAGGTTAGAATGGCGTGCCTGCGTTCCTATCCTTTGACACGCTTTTCTTTTTCGTTTCGAGAAGGCATGCCAATGACCCAGCAGGAAAGAAATAAATTGTCTTGCATATTTGTGCGACTATTTGGCAGTTTGAGAGAGGGTTTCTTAAATTTCTATAACACAGCTGATGCGTCGTTTCCGTGCTTAGAAGAGAATATTTATAGCATATCTTAGCACTTTTACGTGTTGGATGTTTAAAGGTACCGGGGAAATGTTAAATAATTAAATATATGAAAATGAGTAGAAAAGTAGGTGATATTGTCTTTCTCCTACATTTTCTCCATTCACATCTCTTATAGATGTTAATTCCTTATTTTCTACATAATTAATTTCTATATTATTGAAATATTTTTAAATTAAATTGTTTGAAATAAATTAAAGCGAATCTTATTAAATGTGTTCTTTGCAACCTAGGAATTATTTGTTTTTTAAGTTAAAAACCTCAAGGGATTTAATCTCAAAGAAATCAATGAATTTAATGTTCTTTAAAAGAAATCCCACTTATATAATAGGTCTTTCTTAATATTTAAAGAAAGCTTGCTTCAAAATTGAAATATAACAAATCAATAAAAATATTTCTTGTTTGTGTATTCAGATGAAAATGAAATGAAAAAAAGACGTTTGTAGGAAAAGGTTCGATCAACACATGTTTATTAATATTATTATTTATTGGAGAAATAATATTGATCACTAGCAGGAAACATGAACTATCACTTAAAATTTCTCAATTAATTAAAATAAATGCTCTCATAAATGTTATTGCTTGCAATAATTTTTGTTATCATATTCAGAGACTTTAGTTATTTAAATGAATATGGTCAAATTTTTTGGAAAGTAATACATTTATTTTCTAATAGCAGTCAAAACTCTAGTTTCCTCAGTACAGAGAGAAAAGAAAGCAAATTTAATTGATATTTCTTGTTAATTATATTTCTTTTGTACATTTCCTTTAAATATTATTATGTCTTCTCTAAGTAATAGTATAACTGTGTTTTTCGTTTTTACGATCTGAATTATTCATACGTTTTAAACTTCGTAACTACTTTGTTAAACAATTTAAATATTTCAGGCAAGAAATAACAAAGATAAACACATAATCAAAAAGGAAGCATTTTTATTTTCTAAGAAATTCCGTGAATAATAATCATAGCAATAATAATAAATACAAATTCTAATTAAATGATTTTTAAATTGGCCTTAAATTGAAAAACGAGTTGAATATGAACTCTCTTTATTTAATTAATAGATGTATGTTTCTGTATTTTAAACTTACAGGATATGCAATATATTGATTTTTATTTTCTTTAAAAAATATTTTTTTAAAAAATTTGTTGCTATGTGATATATGTAATATAAAAAAAATAACCCTGCAATATCCTGTATCTTTGATTTTGTATATATTTTTGTCAATATATTTTGCTTTTTTCCATACGAATGGTAAAATATTTTTTATTATATTAAATTGTAAATTAAATGAACGGAATTTTCAATGTGTTTAATAATATTTGTATTTGGTATAGTTATCAACTCTGATTTATTTTGAATTGAATTATTTAATAACAAATATTAATCGATATAACTTAGGACACTCTCAAATCATTTAAACGTGTAGAAGTGGGATTCACTTGATAACATATAAAATTAAAAGAGGAAAAAATGTGTTTTATATAAGTTCAATGAGAGCAAACTACAAGATTTTATGAAAAGAAAAACAAAAACAATGAGAATATGGATGCAGAATATCAAAAATTACCTACCGTTACCGTACAAATTATTTAATATAAGAAAAATGATTAATTGAATGCATAGAAACCTAATAAGAGGTGTATATGAAAAATTTTAACAATTTTAATACTGATTTATTGAATCCTTTTTTCCGTTAATGATAAGGGCAAATAACGTATATATACTTATGAAAAATATATACTTATATTTCAATTTTTTTCTTCATGTGATTATAAGTCAAATGAAACATAAACGATTTTAGATTTATATTAATGCATTATTAAGTATAAAATGAAGTCCATTTAATAAGAAATGTATTGCTGAAACTTAACTTTAAGTTGATAGAAGATATTAGAGACTAAATTCTAATATATTTTCCGCATACTAAGTGGCTGTAAGATTTATAAACATGTCTCCTTTCACAATAACTGTTCTGATCTTCTACAGAAACGTTGCAAAAATAACAAAGTAATGATATAGTTTTATAGTTTAATGGATGAAAATACCAAAATCAATAAATAAACAATACCTTTCGACTTCAATCAACCACTTTGTTGTTCAAAAACACTCACATCCAAAGCCCCAACTGAGTTGCTAAAAGAAATGGACATCTCCCTGAAATCTAGTTGCAAAGCCAGAACCGGACAACCCCTAAATCCCAACAGGGTTTGATGATTACTAACGGATTTGGTCTGCCAGTCTTGAAGTCTGTACATTTATCACAGGTTCCCAGGAGCATATGTTTTGTTTCTGGTTTGACCTATCGATTGCGTTCGAACGTGAATTGAGATAAAATGTTTGTTTTCTCATGATTTGAATGTAAAGTTCGAAAAATGAAAGGTCTTATTCTTAGAGTTCTGCTGTATAAATTTTGGCGAAAGAAATTGAATCGTAACATATCCATTGATCGGTAACATGGATTCCCTACGAGTTTCTCAGTGATCTTTATAAAGTGAGATTTAAAAATGGCATTGGTAATCAATTAGACCTAACCATTGTTTTCGAACGTAGATGGAGATTAAATTTTTATACTTTTAGGATCAGAATTCCAGATCTCAGTCTTATTCTTAGAATTCTGTTAATTAAAATTTGGGAAAAAATTATTGAATCGGTAAGCTATGCATTCAGTAGAATTCCTGCAAACTGCTTCTAGATTTTAGGAAAATTTAAATAATTATATTCCAGAAACAGTTAGTTTACCAATTTTCTACTTTAGCATAAAGTAAATAGTATCATATCGTGCTTCTCCTGTAACACAAATAATTCCTTGATATGGGACTATTGCCGAGCTGTTTTGACTGTGCATCGTAATATAAAACCGCCGAACATGGAAACTACATTGTTGAAATAGCCTATTTCATTGTGTTATATAATATAAAACCGCCGAACATGGAAACTACATCGTTGAAATAGCCTATTTCATTGTGTTATACGGAATTCATGTTATCACAATCCCATATTAAAACAGTGTTGACTGCATTAAATGTAAATTCATGGTAACAACATTAATAATACAAATAATAATTTTAATAGCCAATACAAATCTGTTTTACAGAAAATCGCTAATTAATTTTTATATAATTATTTAAATGCCATAAGCAAAGCAAGCATTTACTGAAATATATATAAAAAAAGAAAATTTTGTAGCTGAAGCAATGTAAGTTTTATGACAAGATATATAGAGATAAAAGCGATATTATTCTTTCTTCCATTCTACACTTCTATAACTTGAGCAAATTTTTAAAAAATTATTTTCAGAATATATTTTGATTTGTTTAGTTTTTCTATATAGTAATTTACTATGTTTTTATTAATTTCTTATGAAGCAATCATAACTTTTCAAAGCAGTCATCAGAATATATAGCAATTTTATGACACATTTTACAAAACTCCTACAGTATTTATCGTGTTACTTCAAAATGGGAAATTACTCTATCTAAACGAAACTAAACCTACATTGTTTACAGAAAATCTGAATCCTAATATACAAAGAAAATTTCATAAGCTGCTTAGTTGATTTAACAAATGACTGAAAACTCGAAGAGAGTTTGCTTTAATGTTGTTGTTTGTTTGTTTTGCTCTTTAGCTGAAGAATAAATAAACCTTAAATTTACACTACTTACTTCTTTTCTTCTTCCAGCATGGAAAGGTGACATCTGAGCACGTTCTGATAAGGATTGAAAACATATAGGAGCAGAGTTACAGTCTGAATATTTTTAAAAAAACCATTTTTTGAGTTATATATCTTTCATGAAATGAATTAATGTTTGGTTCAAAATTCAACATCATATAAATCAATCATGAAACATCATGTAGGAAACGTGCGAGTAGAGCATTAGAGTACAGTCTAAATAAAAATTTCAAAAGAAATTATGATGCTATGATTTCATAAAATTTGTAATATTGTAGTATTTATCTTCAAGCACACAACACAAAAATCACAGAGCAGTGGAAGACCGCGGTCGCCTAGTGGTAAGATATCGACTTTGGGACCGGAGGGTTCCAGATTCGAAACCCGATTCCACTGAAGATCCGCCGTGTATGGGGCCTGTTGCACGCTAAATCATACGTAGTGGACAAACGTCCTCCCGTTGGTGTGGCGTGGAAGTTTGGAGAGGGGGTGTCAGCTCAGGTGTCGGCCTCGTCATCTGACCGTGGTTCAAAATTACGAGATCCGACCCAAAATAGCCCTTGTGTTGCTTCAAAATGGGACGTTAATATAACTGAAAAAAACTGTATAGTGAAAATTCTTATCACAGAACTAATAAAAAAATTTTTAAAGTAATATTTATTAAGCAGATTAGTGTGGTATTAAAAATATATTAGACAATCAACAATTATAGAGTTATGCGAAAATAATGATAATGATAAGGCTATATAAAATTCATTATGTCGTAGAAGTTAGCAACAAACGCACACTAAAAACAAAAGAAATGATCTTGCCTCATTCTTTAGCTAGAAGAACAACTCAATTCTTATGAACAGAAATAATAAAGACAAAGCGTAAAAATGAGATTGAATCTAGAATTTGGTAATTAAATTACATTTGAATCTAAGCTAAACTGATTTATATATAAAATGCTAAATACTAAAGTGATTTAATATATAAAATGAACCCTTAAGATCAAAAAAATAAAAAAAAAACATCACTTAAAATTCATTTGCAAACAAAAAAGGTTATGTCAGAGTCCCAATAAATACCCTGAAAATAAAAGAACAAGATATACATGATATTTGTAATAATGAGGCATATACGGACATTCTAAAGTGATCAAATTAGCACGGGATCCTCTTAAAATTATCACTATGTCTGAAAAATTCACTAAATTCCATCAGAAATATTGTTTTAAATTTCTTTTCTATAAACTTCAGGATTACATAAGTTGTTTCTTGAAATTCCGAATTAGTTGATACATAAATCTGCTGGTAAGCAAACTTGAGTAATGATAGAAATTTTGAAAAACATTTCATTATAAAAAATTTGTGCCGCATTGATAATAACATTTTCAAAGAACTTCACAATTATAAGAAAACTGTAGTGACTGATATAAAAATATACAGTGTGCAAATTAAAGTTTTTGAGATAAGAACGCTAACTCCGAATTTTGCCGCCAGATGGCGCTGTAAGCGGTTTTCTTGCGTAGATCATAGCAACTTTTCTATACTTAGACTCCACTTTTATGACTATAGCTCTTGCCATTCAGAAATTATTGGGGTGACAGCGGACTTTAGTGGACACTCTGTACATGAGGATGAACACCAGCTCAACACAGTCATATTTCAACGCCTACCCAAATGATCCCATGATCCGCGTATATAAAGCGAAAAAGAACTGAGATATAGGTCCGACCTCTGGGCATGAACAGTTGTCTGTTGTGGCATGTATAATATGATGTTCCGAGCATTGGAATATTACTTACTTGTTACTTTAATTATTAAGTGAAAACCTAGAGAAGACAATGGCCATGTTTTCATTTAACCTCATACTACATACATATGAATTTAAATACATTGTATAGCTCAGCGTTGTTGCCTACGATTACACATGACGTTGAGAAATTCGAAATGTGTTTTTTAATTTTCTTGAATAATATGGAAGTTCAGACATACAAACTATAGAGGAAAAAAAGGGGAATGGCTTCCTCTAAATTACATCAACTTAAGTTCAATCAATAATAAACTTAATTTTCTGTGTTTTGCCAAAGTGTAGAGTATCGCCGAAAAAATTAACGATGCATCTTGGAAAACAAAAGAATGCATAATTAAGTTCTCCTTGAGATGAAACCCTATTAAAAGAGTTAAGGATAAAAACTAAAAGTAAAAATTGCAAGATCGGAATAGAGAAGCCCAGCTTTAATTAAAAGTTTTGACATTGATCTTAATTTTCACTTGATGAAACACCATTATTTCTAAGCGCCTCGAAAGCCACTTTAGGCAATGGCGTAAATGTAAGTTGAGCAGTCAGGAAAATAAAGTCAAGCTTACTTTCCAACAATGAAAGGTTTCTAGGGAAAGTCGAAGTATAAAATTCTCTAAGCTGCTTAGAAGGAGTTATTAAGATAGAAAAGATTTAAGCAATTTTACCGCTACTATACAGAGCAGAAAATGTTAAATATTGCATAGACAAAAATCATCTAAGAATACTAAACTTGAAGATATCTAATGATACACTTGAGAGGACATCAATATGATTATTCTGCAGTTTTCTGAATAGCTTTTTAATTTGCATCCTATTATTTTGAGACTCTGAAATCTTATTTATGAATATTTAGAACTGATGTTTAGCATTACTTGAATAAAATAATATTTGGAGGTTTGTGCCTCGAACACATGTACTAGTGAATATATTGAATTATTGCCAAGGTGTATTTAATTTCATTTGGGTAGGATAGCAACTTAGACTAAATGATATCGGCTAAAAGACAAATTCTCAATATTTTTTTTCTTTTTACAAATTAATAATATGTGATTTGTTAAATTTGTAGAATTTCTTCGGCTGCTGGAAATGATTTAATTATTTAAGGCAGTGCTTTTGTGAAAATCGTCTTATGTTCCATGCAGAGAATTTGAAAAGAACATATTAACAAAATTTAATCGTGCAATAATGAATTGAAATTTTTTGCAAACTTGAAAATTGTTCTTTAAATATAGATTTCGTTCTCTTCTATTCAGGATTTTAATATCTACTTTTAAATTTATGTAAAATTTGCAATTAGTTTTACAAGATCTATTGTATTTTGTTTAATTTAAAGAAATATTAAAGTGTAAAGATGGAAAATTATAAAATTATTATGGATATGCCAGATGGGAATGCAAATTCTTGATTTCAATAAATGTGTATTATTACGACCTCATCTACTTATAATTTATTGTTCCGCTACAGAATCACTTCGAAGGAAATGAATCTAAAATGCATGGATGTCCCAAACTGATTACAAAATTTGTTTAGATAAATTCACGAAATTTAAATACCATGTTTATACATATCCATAAATTCCATATTTTGCTCAGCCACCTTACTGAATAATTTATTAATCAAATAACTGTACTTATAAAATATGATTTGTTTTAAAAATAATTAAGGTCAAAGAATTTTGTATGTAGCTAATTATTTTACTTCCCTGTCTGCGCATACTCCTTTTACTAACGTATTTTGATCTTTTCTGGAACAATGTATGTATATATTTTTGTTCCCACTACGATTAAAAAATATTTGTAAATTTAATCAAATTCCAACTCAAATTTTCAATCATATTTTTATAAATAGCTATAAACGCATTATTAGAAAAAATATTTCTTCCGTGTTTATTATTGCAAATTTCGACCTTCGAGTATATTGCCTGTTGAGAAACATAGTGACATGGGCCAAAAATTCATAATCTGGAGAAAAAGCATTTCAGAGGTAATTATTTTTCTTAGTATTATTTCTTAGCAAAACAATTCTCGTATTCTGCCATCCTCCTGGAGAACAACACGAGCTTGTGGATAAGAAGCCACCAGATATGTCAGCGGGCTCTCGCTTCTCCTGGAGTATAGTAATGGGGAGGAATGAATCCTCCTTCCAGTGATAGTACGCACTTCCTACGGGAGCTGTCAGGTCGTGATCGGTGATGGTTACCAGGAATCCGATCTCAGTACTCAAGCTATTGCAGAAGATGTCATTTAAATTTCCCGGATGACAAAGCCGGGTTGTGTGATTGATTTTATTATCTGGTATCATATTCTGCCTTCTGCCTAGAGTGAAGAAGTTCAGACTCGCCACTTTTAAATATGGAAAAGAATTCATTTAGGTGGAATTCAGTGGTCTTATCTCGAAAATCGCATTTTTCAAGTTTCACCACTATGATTCACAACAGGATATATATGTATAATTCAACAGGTCCGAAGCAAGTTATTCCTTTCAAGTCTGATTTACTTTTTTTTAAGTATAAATATGAATGTACTTAGATGTCGCGTCAGTGTTCAAGGGGGACGATATTTTACGAAATAAAAGTCAACAAAACATTTTAACTTTTAAAAGAAGTAAGCCTTTTCTTCCCTAGTTTAAAAACTCCAATCTCACTTTTAGGAGTTTCTACATATTAATGCAAAACACAAGAAAAGACTCGTTGATTCTGAAAGTAAAGAAATAGTAAGGAGTTGAAAATTTAACCTTCCTTATTTTCATATAAATTTCTAGTTTCTCAAATTTTGTCTTGAAAAATCTGGAGGAGTACATCTATTATTAAATAATGTGAGAGCGATGTAGACGATTTTTGTATAGTGAATATTATTCTCATTGCTATGCACTATAATCTTTCATTTTTTGCGAACAATATGTATATAAGTAAGAACCGAAGTTTTAACAGATGACGAAGATTTCTAATTGTTGACGGTTCTAGTCGAAGTCAGCATGCAAAGCCAGAAATGATTGGATTTTGGGATTATATGGAACAAGAACCATATTTTTAGCCATGCTCGGCAAATTATTCATAATTTTATGCGATAAAATCTTTTTTACAAAATTATATATTTAACGACATATGTAAGTCAAGTAAAAAACATATCATTCGTTTTAAAAACATGTCTATATGGAAAGGGAATAAAAATATAGTTGGAAATTAAAGTAAATTTCAATGCTGTCGAGAATTTGAATGTCTGCAGACTTATGCTAATCATGCTTATTACAGACTTTCATTTAAGTTGAATTCTTTCATGCTTGAAAACCTGAGATTTTATAATCGATTTTTCTCTTTCTTCCTGATGTGCGGAGTTTTAAAATGTTTGACACTTTAGTATTCTCATTGAAAATACACTATTTTCTAAATAATTATGTTTAACGCGAATGATGCCAGCTTGGTAGTGATAATGAGAAAAGGATCAGATTCCATAAGAAGTACAAATATGATTTCTAAATTAATGACGAATTAATAGAAAAAAATAAAAATAAAAAACCTATCTTTTAGTATACTAACAAAAGATTTATTTTTTAAATTTAATTTTTTCCCATTTCTTATCACTGTTAAGTTAGAGAATGTATGTACGAGTGATTTTTAGAACTTTACATCAGATATTAAAATTTTATATAAGGTTCCTACAATTTTTATTAATTTTTTAATAAGGTTTCTACCTTTGTTCCTGAAATAATCATGATACATTCTTTAATCTAGTGCAACATACTGAAATGTCATTTTAGTTTATTACGTTAGAAAAATTTGTTCGCATGTATTGTAAATAATGTGAATCGACATTTTAAAAACAAGATAGAAAAATTATAGGTGATAGATGCGAAAAATAAACAGATTAAATGCCCAATGAACAACTCCAAAATGTTCTGTGCTTTGTCTCGAGATATGCAGTACGGTCTTGCATCCCAGTAAATCTTTTTCATGACATAATAAAGGATGCATTTAATGTTATTATCTAACCAAAAACTCTTTCTTTTCAGAGTTATTATTTCTGAACCAAGATCTTTTTCAAGTCACATTATTTTCGCGAAAGTGACACGAGTCATTTGTTAGACCTTTTATTTGTTAAAGACCTTTGCATAAATAAAGTATGCGATGAGTCGCATCTCTTGGTTTCTACCCACAGCAACAAGTATTACTGATTTTTTAACCTTCCAGCAGGCGTGCCCTCTATACCAACATGAAAGATCGTTCGTATTTCCTAGATGCGCTATTGTAAGATATCAATTTTTAGAGGGTAATTATTAAAATTAGATTGTGATTGGTTGAGAGCTAATAAGTACAATTATTTTAAACAATTTCACTTAAAAAGCAATGTAAACTTAAAACCCAAAATCAATATAAAATAAATGAGCTGCATGACGTGAAAATAAAATAAATGAAATTGCCAATATTTCAACTGAAATATTTACATTTATAACATAAACATGGACACATAACATAACAACAACATGAAAATAATAAGGAAATTGAAATTTAGATATAAGAAGCAAGAAGTCGGTTTCACATTGATTTCATTGCAACGTGTCTCTGAAATGCAAATAGCAGATTTGCAGAATTCTATTAACTTTATCGATACGGAACCGTCCCATACGTCCCTTCAAGCAAAAGACGATAGACGTCCGAAAGGTCAGAATGTCACTGTAAAATTTCCACCCCCTTTCGTTAAGTGTGCTTTATTGCACACCCGCGGCGCGTGCTTTCTTCGTTAGAGTGACTCTCCCAGATGTGTTTGGGGAAGAGGGGGTGGTCTTGCAATTTTGACAATGCCAGTTGTCATTGTGGTTTTTTAGGTGGAAAGTGAATTTCCCTGATCTTTGATAGAGGAGCTCTGACGTTCCCGTATTTTGAGGTCCCTTTAATCAATGGCCTTAGGAATCAGAGGGTTAATGCCTCTAAATCAAAACGATGATTAACAGCTCGAAAGTAGCCGGAAGAATAGCCTAGATTAAGCTTTCGTAGCGACCATTCTTAAAAAGATAAAACACGAAATTCTTCTCTAGTGTATCTCTCCCATACGCGCGCACGCTGGAAGGTTAAATTTATTGATTACCAATATCATTTTGTATTAATATTCTACAAATTAAAAAGATTAATAATTAACTTTCTAACAATATTTTACCAATTAAATTTATTTCGTAAATGAGCGCTATTATTTCGTAAATATCTGGAACTCGTGGAAGGTTAATAAATCCTTATATCACTGCCTTAAGAAAATAAAAAAAATGAAAATGAAAAATACCTATTGCTTATTTTAATAAGCACGATTTTTAATTACATCTTTTTCATTAAGATTATCTCGGTCTTTTTCTTCCTTTTCAGATTTTTGATCTTGTTCAAGGGGTCTGGGATCAATATAAACACTGATTAAAGACAATATTTTTCTCTGCTTTGTGTCACTCTCGATTGAAACTGGGAGCTCTCACGGATGTGAAGAATCATGATGACCCAGTCGAGGGTTTCCACAATCTTATCTCTGAATATATCATACGTATGTGTTTGTGTATGGAGGCGAAATAATGCTCGTCCTTTTCATTTCTTTCGCTTATTAATGAGCGAAGGGTAGAATACTGTGGCCGAATCTCGATACTTTGTGACATCAAGAAGACATGCTAAAGAGAAGAAAAATATTGTTTTGTATATTTTTATTAGTTTTTGGCAGTTTCTCAGAGTGTATGTTTCTTGCTTTTGAATATTATAGAAGATGCGCTCTCTATTTCCTAAGAAAAAAATATTTAATCTGGTTTCTTTGCAAATTTCATAATTTATTTACTGAAAGTTAGTGAAGGAATATTGAATTTGATAAAAAAAATTTGAAATGGAGTTTAATTCAACAACACTTTTGTAACTTCTACTTAGTTCTTATTGATCCTAATGTTTTAAAATTCCTGATTCCTATTTTATCTGCGCAATTAGTTTTCACGTTATTAAATTTGACTTCTGAAAAATTAAAAACGATGAAAATTGAAAAATAGGAAATACTAAATTTTATGTTTAACTATACCTCTCACCTCTGTATATACTTTTAATACCTGGTTATGCAAATTTTTTGTATCATTTAAATCACATTTAGGACCGATGTGATGTAATTCTTCCTTAATATCTTTGTCCTCATTGGCACATTAATGTTTAATTTTTCTACAAATAAACTGGATTGGCAGACTTTTTCTTCCATTAAAAATTATTAATTAACGAATGGATGAATTTTTCATCGCATGAAAAATTAATTAATTTCTCACAATTAAAAATGAAAAAATACTTAAGTTATGAAATGACTTGTCTTGCTTTATAATAAAAAATTAACCTACTGTGTTCACTTCAGAACTGAATGCGCGTATAGAAGTTTTCAATTGAATATTTCAGCTCTTAAATAGTTTCTTAGAAAAATAATTAAAACAGGTACATCGATAATTTATGAAAGTTCCTTCGAAGTAAGCCCATTTTACTTTCGAATAGAGGATGAAGTAAATTCCCATAAATATTGTATAAAGAAATAATTAAATGAAAGATAAATTCCATTTGCATGTATATTTCAATTTATAAATTGAAAGTATTTTAATATCGAGAATGTAATTTAATAAAATCTTATTCTAATATTTGTTATAATTCTTTTGTTTGTATGTTTGCTTGGTGAGGAATCTTCTTTTAATAATCAAAAAACCTTTCATCTTCTGTTTTATAATAGGTTTGCTTCTTTTTTTGCCATTGTCTCTCCATTTTTTTTATTCTGTAATCATATTAGAATTATTTTCTACTACCTACTCATATTGATAATAAGTTTATTTAGACAGTCTTTGATTATAAATTTAGAATTTATCACACACCAAGTTTAAAAAGTTATGCTTCACAATATTTATTCTAAAGTATTTCATTTGATTAATTATTTCTTGAAAATATCCTTTCATTCAAAACATGAGTCATTGTATTCATTTAAATCATTGAAAATAAAAGACAAATAAAAACTAATCATATTTATTTTTCCTTATTATTAAAAAGTGCATTTCAAAAAAAGAATTTATTCTTATTTTAAGAAAATATAAAATAGGATCAGAAATGTTTTAAGCAAGAAATTAGCTCTATTGTTTCGCATTTTCAAAAAATATCTTATATATTAAAGAAAAATATTCCCATTGTAAAATAAATTGGGATCAACATATTCTTCAGAAAAGAATGAAAATTTTATTTAATGTAATCATTGATTTGATACTTTATAACACAAGCTTATTGAAAAGAAAGAATGAAATCAAGATTGAGTCTCTTTGTTGTCCTTTGCTCGTATTTTGATTAAATTATGTTAATAATAGTGTTGATCAACTTTGATGAAACAGTTTCGTGCAAAAGCAACCCGAAACATTCACAGTTAGCACTAGAGGAAGAAGTTTGACTTAACTTTTCTACTTGCGGGTTTTATTACTTTAGTAAGGAACTTAATGAAAATTGTTCAACATTTGTGTTGTCGTTGGAGATAACCAGAAAAGACATCCCTTCTGCAAAGAGCAATTAATGCCAAAAATGCACTTCTACGCACAGTTTTTAGTAAATGCTGGTTAAGAGAACTACTAGAGAACAGAACCCTCAAAACTTCTTTTTCCGGTTCAAGCTCATCACCATGCCATGCCATAATGCATTGCGCCACTTATTGTTTCTTCATGGCATGTACACTGTTTATCAATGCACTAAAGTGCATTTACTTTTATATTAAATGTTAGGTAAATTGTTTTTCTTTCTCATGAGTGATGTAATGCCATAATGTATTGTGCCACTTACAGGTTAGTCATGACATTCCATGGTTTATCAATAAAAATAATTACACTAGACCACTATTTATCTATACAGATCAATTAATTTTCTATTTAAGTGATAAATAAATTGAAAATCATTTATCACTTATTTGTCACTTAACTTGTCCTGAAATGAAGAATTTCACATAGATTTTTAAGGACTATGAATTTCAGGTAAATTGAAGTTACAGTTTAGCTTACAAACTTTGGTTGGAATTATTATTTTTGTGGCCCTAGGTTTCAAGATGAATAAAATAGTAATTAATAATGAGTCACTGGCCAGAAATGAAAGGCACCCAAATAATCATTACAATTAAATTGAACATAATACTTGAAATTTTTTCTGGTGAAAAGTAGAGAAATTAAATAGCAAACGACTGTGAAAGTTCAGCTTTTTAAAAATGTGTGCACATTATGTCCAACTTATTTAACATAAACTATGCTACAAAGAGAAAATTTCGATAAGAGTGTCTTAGCTTGTAATATTGGGGAATTATTTTTATGAAATTTAATATTCCGAAGTAAGCCTTTTAATTTGGAAGTAAGAATTTTGACGCGGTGGCCTGATTATAGAGTAGCAGCCTCTGGATTGGAGAATTGCAGGGTTTGAGACTCGATTCCACCACAAATCAGCGGCGTATATAAGTGCTGTGCACATTAAATATTTTTTCATGGATGACGTCCTCACGATACATAGATGTGTAAGAGAGAACCAGTTCATTTACCGTCTTCAACGCCTCTCCATGCTTCAAAATCAAGAGTTCCTTCCCTAAACCATCATCTTGTTGTTCCGAAATTATTATTTTTATTTTAGCGATTCAAATCTATCAAATTAAGAAATCAGGTAATATTTTAAGGCGTTTTTTAATCCATGATTATGAAATATTTCAATTTATAAAAGAATAAAGTATTTAAATGTCGCAAGCAATGAGACATATGGTTAAAATACAAATATGGAATTTCAATAAATAATATTCATAAATAATATTTTTTAATTTATCAAAACTTTGGTAATTACCAAATTGATATTTATACCCGTTTGCGCAGCAACGATGATTATTCAAAACATTCACACTTTCTTGTGCTTCCTTTTTACCTTGTACTAAGCACTGCAAAGGCTAACCTAAAAAGATTTTTTAAAAAATATAATTAACTGCGACGTTGGAAATAAAATGAAAATAAATAAAAATTGTAATTAATTTCTAAAACAGTTACAGAATATGTTCAGAAAATTTTATCATATTATTTTACAAAAAGTTTCACACGACATACATTTCGAGAAAACAATTTGTCATTGCAGTGTAATAAGAAATATAGAAATGCCGATTACAGATATTTTTTTTTTGGTATCCTCTTGAAAAGAGAGAGCAGTTACACTCAGCATTTTCTCCGAAACATTTAGATTCGACTCAATTAAAATACTAAAATATCGAAACATGACAACAGCAAACTGATTTAAGTCATAAATTTTTATGAAAGCGGCAACTTTTAACATAGGATAAAGTTTTAAGTGAAAAATTACGTTTCCAATTAAAGAATAAATTATTTCTTTTCTTACTCAGAAACATGAATTAAGATAATGGCAATACCTTCTACTATCTCTTTTAATATCTTCAACTGTCAAATATTCTGTAACAGAAAATATTTCTTTTTCTTTCTGAATATGGATACAAACATGAAAATAATATCATGGTGATTTTTTCGTTAACTGGATATATTTTTTATACTTAATTCTGAAGAAATTGCATGAAAGACATTTTAAAAATTTATTTAACGGAAATATGTTTTAGGGAAATTTATTTTCATTCTTATCTTTCAGATATTCCTTTCAAATATATTATTTACTCCATTTATGCCTTTGGTATTTAGGTTATGAGTTTCTTTTATTTGCTAAATTACTGAAAGAAACTTTCTTCTTTTCAAAACTTTCATTTGTTTGCGTTATCTAAGAAAGTGAAAATAAATATTTTAATATGTAATGCACTTACGGTGCTATGAATATTTAAGCAATATTTGCTGCTATTTCTTTTACGTTTCAGCTTTTCTCGACTACAGATGTTACTTAAGAGAAAACTACTCGCAATTTATTTTCTCAGCTGTAGCCTTTAAAATTGTTTATAAAATTTTCTTTTCCACTTTCAGTAACATTTCTGTAAACATTTTATTTTAAACAGCTACGAAAATACATATTTCCCATTAGGTCCTAGCAAAATAAAGACAATTTTGAATCTTTTATTAAAAATTTAATCCAATGTAACGATACATATTATAATATTCATGAAAACAAATATTCTTTAAAAATCAAAAATGTTGCTTCATAATCATTCAAATAATTTACAGTTTCCTTCACTTTAATCTTCTCCTTTCCATTAATAACTAAATATAAATATATAAATCTAAATCGAATACTATCATAGCATAATTGCGTCACAAATTAATCAGTTGACAGAGCAATTTACAAAGAAATATATGCATCAATATTGGTCTTATAATATTAATTTAAATTAATTAAAAAAAATTCGACGAGATATCCACTTTCTCCTGTTCTCAGTTGTCTTGGTTTACTACATTGGTGGGAGGACAGTGGTTATGACGATCAATCTCCAATTCACACTATTACCTAACTATATACTCCATTAAATCAGAAGTGGTTTAAAAGTAGAAGGTGACAATTCGCGAATGTAAAAGACTACGCAGTAGTGAGAATGCAAATAAAAATTCAACATATTTAATAAATCAACAATAAAGGTTAGTAAAAATTATATCGACATCATCCTATTGCGCGCTGGTAGGATGCAAAAGAAAGAAGGGGGTTGAACACATGTAAAAAGCCTTTTATTGAAAGCATTTCTGCATAAACAGTCAGACTGTTATAAGAATTCAAGTGCACAATGGTTTTAACAATTTGAATATAATGTATTGGAATTAACACTATTTTTTTCAAATTATTCATATTTTGAAAAAAGCAGAATATTAAGCGAAATTTTCCAAAGAATGTGTGGCAAAAATTTAACTTCTGAAATATGGCGTCATTCATTTTGGAAATTACTTTAATGCTTTACTTTATATTCTAAGAAAAATATTATAATTTTTTTATGTAAATAGAAAACTACAATATTTTATCAAACTATCTGGTAGTTGCAGCCATTTCTCAATAAATCAGTGAAATAAGAAAAAAAATAAAAAAATGTAATAATATACTTGCTTTAGTTTATCTATAATTATTATTCAGAAATTATTTTCTTTAACAATGCTCATCACGTTTCTAAAAAAGGCGTCTCATAATGAAGAATTTGTTACCATACTACAAGTAACAAGTTCATTCAAGTTTTCGTCATATTGCTGTATAAGTTTTTACGTCGAATAAATTAAGAAAAAGACAAATTATCATAAATATCCACTGTAAATTGTTGCTTTTAATATATATTTGTTCACAAGAATATCTCCACAGAGAATACAAAATAATTAATTAATTTTGTGAAAAAATAATAAATACCGCAATATTACTATAATTCAAACAAACAATACATTATATTTCTTAATTTATGGGATAATAATTTTTAAATTAATCTTCTCAAAAAAATTGTACCTTTGAAATTCAAATGTAGAAAATGCGAAAGAAAGTAATTTCCCTGCTCTCTTCTTTCCTTCGAATCAACATCGTTAACATGTTCAGTGTTCATGTAAATCCATTAAACGCCAAAACTAAAAGGGATGATTTTTCAACTATAGGATTAATATTAATTGTTGATTTGAGCCTATTATATTATAGTAAAATTGGCAAAGATGGTTTTAGCGTTTGAAAAATCGAGTGTTGCGTTCATGCAACGTCAGCGGGTTAAAAGTACGGATTTTGAGTGAATTGAATAGAATATTATGAGGAATTATCTTAGAGTTTAATGCTGGGAAACTATTTTAGTTTGATGTGTTTCGCAAAGCTATAAATCAATTAACAGTTAATTAATTTATATCCAATTTTAAGATATTTTTCTATTACAAATAACTGATTATATGCAGTAAATATCTTCTACCACGGAAATTTTCACTACAATCGTAACA
The DNA here is from genome assembly GCA_013235015.1 of Araneus ventricosus. Taxonomy (NCBI): domain Eukaryota; kingdom Metazoa; phylum Arthropoda; class Arachnida; order Araneae; family Araneidae; genus Araneus; species Araneus ventricosus. The sequence continues at coordinate 58,272 of BGPR01002540.1, read as the reverse complement.
CTATACTACAAACTTTGCATCGATAAACAGTCAACCTATGTTTATGATGCAGTCTACTCATAACTTAGGATTTTATGAAAAACGGCCCAACTTCTCAATATAATGGCTTTTGAATGCTGAACATACTAGGTCTTCCTGTTGCTGCTCTATATCTGTATAAATATCCACTTCCCTTTCAAAGGGAGTTTGCAAAAGAAGTAATGCAAATTCACATCTAAAATCCAGTATAGATTTCTTTTAGTTTTAGTAATAGACAATCTTAATATTTCCGGCGCATTTGTCAAGGTTTCATAAACGTAATTATTAAATATAGGAATTTCTATATTTTAACACGGATACCTATCCTATAATTGGTTGCTAAATTGTAGCATAAACCATCTTCTCCCACTTTTGTGTCGTACTGTTCAATAGGACGAGATTGTGAAACAAATTTTTTTTAATCAACTGTCTTGAATAATAGGCTTGTAGCATTGTAAAGCATTATTATGATTATTCAAAATATTATCATTTCTTCTTCGCTACCAACTTTTGCGTTTTCTGGAAAAATAACAACAAAATCGATTTTATTTTTTTAATCATCATCAAAAACCTGTGACGAACATCTTCTAATGTAAAATATATCGTTTTAGGCATTTCTTTGGTTGCCGAAGGAGAAAAATTGCCTGTCTAATGTCTAATGGTGAGAGTGAGTGGCTGAAGTACTCTTTTCCCGCTGACGATGCGTCAGCGCAATACCTGTGTTTTCAACCCCGTCCAAAAATCCACAAACAACTGACTGATGGAATTTTGTGATAACCTGTCAGTGACCTTGACAAATAATAGATAATCTATAACACTCATGTTTCTCTACTTGTAGTTTTCCGCCAGAAAGACCAGGTCAAAAGGTTTCGTTAAAAATTGCATAAAGTACGGTACTCATTTTTAAAAATAAAATAATCGTTGATGGCAAATATTTTTTTTACTGAAATACTCTCCATATTATGCCTTACTCAAAAACTGCTATTAATATAAAATTTGTTACGTAGATAATTTTTATAAGCATTTATTTTCACCGTCTCGTCAACGCAATACAAGCGATTATTGGCATTTTAATAATGTAATGTCTAAATATCCGAAAATGGCATGTTTCGCAAAATAAAAAATGAAGAAAATTTTATATATCGTACAGGAGGAGTATCGAAATCTGTAACTGTAAGAAAATGATCCAAATACTAAAAAGATCAGCCTTTTAAGGCACGGTGAAAATTTCTCTCTATAATAACATATGATTTCACTAATTTTACACAAAATAATATAATGAAAATTGATTTACACATTTTAAAAAAATGATATTCCATTATGATGCTGATAGATTTTCTTGAGTTCAAAAATGGTTTTTAATTGAATAAAATTGAAATTTAAAATGTTTCTTACTAATTTATGCTTCACATTTTCACTCTTCAGTTAAAGTGAAACTGAGCATTTATTTGGAAAATTAATATTACCTTCCATGAGAAATTAATTCCTTTAGGCGAAATATCCAAAAATTGAAATTTGCATATATATATTCCGGTCTCCCCTATATTCAAAGTAGATAGGAGAGACCGGGAGAAGTTCTTACAATATTTTTATGAAATTATTCTAAAAGAAACTATTACAAGTATTTTCACAAAAAACACTTTAAAATTTACTTTGATTATTAAAGATCCATGACATATTTATTTAAAAACGATTATATAAAGATAATTCAAATTTATTAAAAGTTTTATGTATATATTTACATTGTAACAACTTACCCCACAATGGGGTATGTTGCTACACTAGATGGGGTTAATTGTTACATAAAATTTATTAATCAATAAAATCAGATATAATTTCTTTTTGTTTTCAGAGTGTTATTATTTTAAGATATCTATAGAATAACGTGAAACTTATGTTCTCTTTTCTTCATAAATTCATTTTATTTCATTAGTTATTCTGATGAGTTATCATAATGATCATGCTCTCAATTACAGTTCGTATAAATGTATAATCTGGAAAGATAAAAGAACCACTCCGTTGTCTTTGGTCAAATCCAATGCTGGTAAGTTGAAATGAGCCTGATGATTGTCCAGAATATGTAGGGCAGTTCTTCCTTCTGTGACTAGCATGTTCTATAAAATGTTTTATGGAGGTCTGAAAATCCTGCCCAGTCATCCATATTTATCATCCATCCAGATTTATTTAATGAGACTGAACTTCATTGAGGTGCATTTGAACTGCAGTGACGTTTAAAGGTTTCCCTAGGAAAAACAAAGCAAAACAGAAAAAAGACGAAGGAACTTAATTGCCATTTGCACTAACAGCAAGAGCCGTGGTTACCAAACTGTCTCTCTCGTCACGGCTCCAACCTCTTTGGTATCATTCCTGGTAGTTGCTTTCCTTGTCTTCTGAATCGTTGTCACTCCAGTCTCGGCAGCGTTGTAGATACCTTGGCACTAAAATTCGAATCTGTCGTAAACTCTGGCAAAATTGGTGAAGAAGGTTACAATATTGATCCTATTGAAATTCGTGACTCTACTCAGACTAGTCACCTGCGTAGTACGGAAAGAAAGAGGCATCTTATGATTTAGAAAAGTTGATAGCCTGTCACTTGCAGCAATTTTACACTTACTCCAGCCCATTGGGATTTTATCTGATTTTAATTGCGTACTGATATGCCAATGATTTAACTTTCTTAGTAGAAAGAATACAGCTTAGAAGACCCGTCTTTATACTATTGAAGTTTGTCTCCTGTTCAACTGTGAAGATTTGCAGAAGGTTTTTTCTCATACAAACAAAGCTAGGTACAGTTAATTCTGGATCTGAAACAGAAAAGGACTCATTAATTTAACTTGTATGCATAATCTCTAAGAAATATCTTTAAAAAATAATTACTTTTCATATATTGTTTTATTATTTAATTTGTTTTACTTATTTATGCTTGAATGAAATAAATTATAATTGATTAGAAATACATCTTATCATCAATAGCAATTTTCATTTCACTACAGTATATCTGAAGTGTCATGAAATTAATTCCATATTTACCAGCCAACAACTAGTATCACTACTCCTGCTGCCTCCAGAAATGTTTCACGGGGCGTTGCACTCCATCTGTCTTCATTTTATTGTTCCTCATATCAACTTTAAAAAGAAATTATATTCTGCACAGTTAAAACTCATTCGGGACAAGTTATTACACTGCAAGAAGTAGCCCTAACGAAATTGTAAGAAGTAGCCCCCATGCTTTTTATATTTTTATTAGATGGTGGGTTGTTAATTATGAAACGTTAATGCAAGGTAGGTGCCCAATGTTAAAATTTATTTTAATATATATAAATTATTAAATCAATACTGGGTGCTGAAATATAAATCACAATAATATGCAATTCTAGCTACACTCATATAAATCACCTACCTTTGCAGACCTGAAAAACTTGGCCGCTATAGAAATTATCTGAAAACATTTTTGTACATTGAAAATTGTGAGATCAAATAAGAGGAATTTAAACAGAATCAAAATATTAGAATTTAAATCTTTTTATTATAGAATAGTTTAATTTAAATCATTTTAATCACTGCCATGAGTTATACACATACAAAAATGACGCACATGACTAAAAAATGTAATATCCAAAATAAAAAAAACTGTAGCTACATATATTGCAAAGCACTGCAGGCTTAAAAATAATAGTAATGAGGATACTAAGTGAAAACAACAAATTCAAGAAAAATTTTTTGCTTCTGCAGAAAAAAATTGTGGTACGTCGACGGTGCACACCGCAGTCTTTGTTTGCTTGTGGAAACTTATTAAAACACACGATGTATGGAAAACTCGAATAAATTGCACTTTCACAAAATTATGCATTCAGCACTAGGTGATTCAGTCGCATTATAGATGCTCAAACACGCTTCCATGAGAACTTCTATCTATCCACTATTAACGTAAAGAAATTTTCGAAGGGCAGGCTGTTCAATAATTACAACCAGATAATTTCTAGTGTACTGCAATCACTTATTGCAGGGCTTGGTAGGTTGAGTAATCAGTTCGCTCAATCTACTGATTTGGATAGCGCAAAAATCACACCAAAAAGCTGTCACCATAGCCTCCATTACACACAAGAACACGAAAACCCCGGTTGACACCATTCAAAGCTTGAAGATTTCAAACTCGCCGATAAAACATAACATCACCAAAAACTTGTTGGAGAATCGAACTCTTTCTTATCTATTTCCAACGGAAAAAGGAAAAAAAATTGCAGGAACAAGCTCCCTGAAGGCCCAAAGGCCTCCAGGAGCCCGCAGGTGCAACCACCACTTCTCGTTCAGTTAAGCAACACTCAAAAATTGAAATTGCACAAAGGAAAACGCTTTAAGTGAGAGACGCCAAAGCCTAATAACATATAAATTCATCCGCGACAAGATGGCGAGTAAATAGTCCCGTTGAAAAATTTTGATTTATAAATTTATAAAGTTTAAACATTAATGGAAAAGACATCAAAAGTTAAGACAATTAATATTTAAGTCGAATACAAAGTAAATAATTAAGAAAAATTTAGGTATTTAATGAAACTGCTAAAAATTACCGTTTAAATTTCAAAAGTTGTCAGAAATGCCACATGAGATGAAAGAAACTTTGGTGGCGACGAATTAAATAATTAAAAGTACTGATAAAACCGAAAAATGATGTAGATGCAATTTTTGCAATCTAACAATCTTGAAACGTATGAGTGGTATAATTCAGTTGTACAGAATTTTTAAAGATAATATTACTTACTTGAAAATCTAGACTTCCTCGTGGTTTAAACGTTACACAGGTATCTTCAAGGGTTCCGTCTCTAAAAAAAAATAAAATTAAAATTAAAAAATATTAACCGACACAAAATCAACATTACCACAAGAATTCTATCTGTTACTGAAGCGCAGCCACTTCAGTTTTCGGTGAGAAAGATACGAGAATGAGGGCTGCCATGTAGCGTGAGGAAAATGATTTTGTACCAGCAGTTAATGTAAAATTCGAATATAACAGCTTACCACATGTAATAACTAATATATATATATATATATATATATATATATATATATATATATATTAGCATATATAAAATGGTTAGTTAAATACCATCTAGATTTCGAAAGATATCGCATTGCAGCGATAAAGTTATAAAAGTTAATATAACTTTGCTCTTTATAAAAGTTAAATGATAAGGGTTTTTTTAAAAAGTGAGATTGTTTAATCTTAAATCTTAGAATAGTTTTATTTAATTTTATAATGGTTAGAAAATATACTTAATAACGTATAAACATAGATATTAAGTACATGATTTAAATTGCAGTTGACATCATAAATAACAGTTCATTTTATTACCTTACTCACATTATGCACTCGAAATTACAACAGTCCGTTCACCATTTTAGTAATAGAAATAAATTTCTGTAATATCTAATGATAATTACCATCACAGTAGAGACATAAGGATGTCACGTATGTCAGAATTCCAACCAACTGATATTCCGAAATTTATAGCTGATAGCCCTATTTTTTCATTTTCTATTTTATTTGTAATATAATGTAATTTGCAAATTTAATTAATAAACCGTCAAAAAGTTTTAATATAATTTTAATTTTTAATAATACCATTAAAAATATTCTCTTCTAAGCGTAAAAACCCCATCAGATGAATTATAGAAAATATAGAAATATGCAGAATGAAATGCTTCCAAATAGAGACAGAAATGCGAAACCATTTATTTGTACCTTCGTACATTTTTCTTTCTCCTTATCCAAAGGAGAAAAAAAGAAAAAAGTGTCAAAGGAAGGAACGCGGTTTTGACATTCTAGCCTTCATCATTATCTATCAGCACAAAAAAGTATAAAATTGAGTCATCATCTTTCTCCAAAATACATATAGAGGATCTATTCATCGATGAGACTGCGGCAACTATCGAATGGATCATCATTGCACGCAATTTCCTTGGGAGTTATTCCGTTTCACCCGGGAATAGCACACAGTAGTGTATGATAATTTCTGGATTTAACGTTTTTGAATATTCTACACTCTGAAAACAACATCAAAAATCCGAGAAAGAGAAAACAAATAAGAAATACATTTTAAAATATAGTTTCTAAGCCTGAAAAGAATATTTGGTTTTACTATTTAAAAAGAATGTTTATCCTATTTTAAAAGCATTTCGTACGCCATTGATGTCAGAACTTAGTAGAGATTCAGCAATGGAACTTCCAGAGGGCACATTTTGGAGTCGATTCATGTCTAGAGGCTAGAGCTTTCAGAGATTGGGTGCAGGACTTTGGTCTCTTTTGCTCTTATGATGAAAACGCGATTTGGTTTTAGAAAACGACAGAGAAAAAGATAGATTTTTAACTAGTTAATAGCATAATGTGTATCCTACATCATATCTTAACACAAGTTACTGGACTTCAAGGCTGGGTCGTATGTCACGCTTTAAAGAAGAGAAACCTACTAACTGGAATTACAACCTCCGTCCAGAAAGTTCGGTGAATGTCGTCATAGTGTTCACGGTTGTAAGAGTGTGCAACCGCCGCATCCCTCTCCGAACAGGTCAAGACTGGTCTGAACCAGTTCCCGAGCGGCGGCGCTGCGAGTGTGCTTATCGTGTGGAAACAGTTCATTGTAGAGTGAAAGTGTTGTGTGCGAGGTCGAAACTCAAAATGGATCAGCGAATGAATATGCTGTTCCGTTTCAAAATTGGAATATCAGCGAAAGAGACAAATGAAATGCTGATAACATTTTACGAAGAACTTGCTGTCACCTTGAAGCGCATGTATGAGTGGTTTAAATGCTTCCGAAAAGGGCGGCACACCATTAAAGATGCCCCACGAGCTGGTCGGCCTACAACTGCACGCACCCCAGACAACATGCAGAAAGTGAAGGAACGCTTGGTGAAGGATCGTCGCGAAGTGACAGTTAGAATGATATCGGAGGAAGTGATAATTGGTCGTGAGACGGCCCACCTCAAAGTGACCCAGGATTTGGGTAAACGCAAGCTTTGCTACCGACTCATGTCCCACACTTAGACGCTGGAACAAATGCAACTTCGGCTTGATGCCTGTAGAGACCTCATCGACATGGCGGATCGAGACCCAAATTTCCTAAAAACCATCGTCACTGGTGACGAGACCTGGTTCCTGAGGTACGACCCCGAAGGCACGTATCACATTAGGGAGTGGCGGGGTCCAGGGTCGTCGAAAGAAGGCGCGAAGTGAGAAATCCAGCATCAAGACAATGCTCGTGGTTTTCTTCGACTCTGAGGGTCTCGTCCATACAGAATTCCTCCCTGAGGGCACCACCCCAAACGCCTCTACGTACGTGGACAGACTGAAACGTCTGCTGCAATGGATCAAGCGGGTACGCCCCCAGTACGCCAAGCAAGGCGACTGGACTCTGCTCCGCGACCATGCCCGGCCACACACTGTCTTTCTGGTGCAGAAGTTCCTGGCCAAGAAGGGAGTTGTGTCTCTGAATTACCCACCCTACTCCCCAGACTTCAGAAATCAGTCCTGAAGGGCCAGAAGATTTCGGACATCGAACGTAATGTTACGACCCAGCTGAAGGACATCCCTAAAGACGGCTACGCCAGGTATTTCCAAGACTTGTACAGCCGTTCCCAGAAGTGTATTACCATCGACGAGGATTATTTCGAAGGACAGTAACAGCTGTTTCATGTAAGATAACAATCCAGTGTAACTATAGACACCTTCGCCGAACTTTCTGGACGGAGGTTGTATTTAATTCGCATGTAATCTGTTTATTTACCGCATTAATCACTGCGGGGAATTTTTTTCATGCTTTAATTTTTGCGATCTATATTCTCTACATTCTGTAAGGATCATGGATCTAAAGACGACAGTTTTTTATAAAAATAAATGAATAAAGTTAAAAGTTTACATATTGTGAAATACTTTGCAGGTAAATTATGTTTATACCCGTTTTTAAGCAACAAGAGGGCTATTTTAGAACTCGCCTTGCAATCATAAACCGTGATCGAACGAAGAGGAAAACACTTGCTCAGGTAGACCCTTCGAAAAGTTAATGCCAAATTAACGAGAGACCACCTGAATATCGGCATTATACTTAACCATTCACTTCATACTGTTTCAAATTTGATACATAATTTAATTTTCATATTAATAATGAATAGAAACTTTTTTGTCCACTCATGCACTCTGTAACAGATTAGAAATATCATAAGAAATCGGATAAAAATCAATCATTCCATTTTCCATGAACTTACAGGTCCTATTAATTTATCTGAAATAGTGAATTATCAATTCCTGATACACCTGTTGGCATATTTACGAAGTTTTCAGCATTTAAAAGGAGCCTTGCATCTTTGATGATTTCATTAATTTCTTCTACAGGTATTTACCATTTCATATTACTTTTAAAATATATTTTTATTGTTTTATGAAACACAAAGAATGATTTTAACTTTGTGTATAAAAAATGATACAATGTGTGATAAAATTGATAATAACGTGTTTTTAGATTTTTTTAAAAATTATTAATATCGCAGGTTGATACATTGAAGTCTCTTTTTCATTTGTATGTTGAATAACACCACATTTTATTGAAACAATTATATTGGCTAAATATTCATAAAAAATATAAAAAACCATAAACTTCCAAAAATCATTAAAAACATCTAATAAGTATAAAAATTTAATTTGAAAGGAAAAAAAGAACATCAAAGCACCATTAATGTGCATTGTTAAAAATTCAGAGTTTTAACAAATATTTTTTGGGCAAATCTTTAGTCAAATATCACACTCTGATTTTAGATCATTGGCCGATAGACGGCTTATTTAAAATGAAAATCTCTGAAATATTTTTTGTTGCTTAGAAGTGTTACAAAATCCTGATTGCTTATATTTTTCTTTTCCCTCTGCTTAATTGCTCTCTTACAATTTTTAAATAGATTATTTTGATTAGAGTTGTTATTTTTAAATCTTGATTGATAAACAAAAAGCAGGATAGGTTCCAGGAATCTTGCTGAATGGTTCGGTTCCTGATTCCAATTCTTTCTCGAAAATTGAAGCAAAAGATTATGCTTTATCGAAACTTTGTACTTAAATTCAAGAAAAAATAATTTTTTTTGTCTCCATTCCTGTCTAAAGTAATTGATAGGTGAAATCAGAAGCAAAGCATATTCTCCTGGGAGTTTTCCAGTTCTGGAGATGTCTATTTCTTTTAGGAAATAAGTTGGGGCTTTGGGTGGGTGAGTTTTTTTAAGAACGACCAATCTCTGTTGGGCTTTTTCTTTGTCTCCTTTCATAAGTGCTTTGTTTTTAAGCACAGCGATGAAAAGTTAGACAAACGTTTAATTCTCTTTTTTGTGCAAAAAATTGGATTACAGTCTTTCCCAGCCACAAAAGTAAGTATTGATGAATTACGGGTTCAGTTGTTTTCATAGGTTTCCAGCTATATATCTGTAAGAAAATTACAGTCACTTATTATTTTTCTTGTTTCTGCAAAACATCTGACAAAAATTATAGTGAAAGAGAGATGACAGTAAATCAGAAAGACACATACTGAACATAATATATTCTCAGTAATATAGTTGTTGATGTTTTCTAGCATTTTAAAGATATTTTTCAGCGCTGAAGTTCTTATCAGAAAAATAACTTCTTTAACCCTCTAATACCGAGCGAGGCGGTCTCGGGCGGTCTAAAAATTTCCCTTAACAGCGACGAAGGCCGGTCTGAGGCGGTTGGTGTCTTCTGAGGGGCGGTGAGGTTCTGAGATCGCTTAGGAGATAAGCGCGGTAGGGGGAACAATTATCCGAGCCAACCGCAGCCCATTTCCGTGCGCCTTAAGGGAAGGTTATGGGAGATAACGGGGTGGTGGGGTAAATGACCACCCAGCTGGGGAGAGTCCAATTCACGTCGCTTCCTCCCCAAAACTCCCAGTTTTAAAGGGGATAAAAGAAAAAAGTCGCCTCGGGATTAAAGAGTTAAATTCTCTAAAATACATCAATGCAAATCTAAAAATGTTTATAATAAGTTAAAATATCAAATGAAATTTTAATATATGTTCAAGGGGATTGCTTGTTAATAGCACCAAAGGAATATTTCCTACAATCAAGCATCATTAAAATCATTTAAAGTTTTGATATACCATTATATTATGCTTCCACTATTTCTAAATAATAATCTTTTTCATATCCTATAAGTTTCTATTCCAGTAATACAAGCCTAGCATTTGAATAAAGGAATCTATATATTAATCCCTTTCCTATTAAAAAAATAACAATTAATAAAATGATATTTACATACATTATTGTAGCTGGGATGTTATTTACGCAATTCCATAAGAAATTAGGAAGTGTCCCTCTTTATTTTTGCTGTTACCGTTACTGACAAATTCGAAATATTATAGCAAAATAGCTACTAACTGTGCTATTACTTACTATTATTAAAAATGACTCGCCACATGCGTAAATAATATCAAAATTCTAAGAGCTTTAATAAAACTAATTGATTTTTGAAATGAAAGACAATTTTTTTTCTACCTGGTAAAATATACTTCTAATGTGACTTCACTTGACTCTTGTCTCTTCTTTCTTCATTATATAAATATCCGTTTGGAATGTGAAAACAGCATGAACGCAATTTTTAAAAATAAATTTACCCATATAGTTTCGGCAATCAAATATTCAAATAGATAAAATACCTTTTGAAAATAATTAATTCACAGATATTAAAAACAAATATTTTTCCATGTTGGTGTACAAAAACAATTTAATTAATTAGAAAGGCCAATTTAATTTGTTTACGTTTGCTATGTGATGTTTAAATCTAAGCTATGGTTGCAATTAGAAACGAATCTCCTTAAAAAATTTTGATCTCATTCATTTAAATAACTAAATTCTAGGAACACCGCAAAGGGGAATTAATATAAGTAAAATAATTTATGAGCCTTAAATTCAGAAAATAATTTAAGTGAAAATCCTTGAATTCTCTTAGTAATAAAATTGGTTCTTTTCATAATTCGGAAATACGAGCTGTGCGAGCATTTTACTAAAAATATTTCGTTTATGTTTTTTATTTTAAAAAAATACGAATTTAATACGCAGTTCATTATTTCAGCTAATTAGTGATATTTCTAATTTTAAAACTAGTTTTTCTCTTATCTTTGAAGAAGATATTTTACAGAATTTATTTTAAAGAAATTTAATCTCCTTATTTTTTCAGATTAAATTCTTTTGTGAGGATTATACAATAAGTTTAATAAGATAATACAATAAGATTTAGTAAGCTTTTGTATTTCTGAAACAAATTGTCTTATCTTTTCACTTGTTTGATTTTATACATTGGCTAAGTTATCAAATTTCATTACATTCCTTCAATATGTGAGTAAAATTTAATTAAGTCATGTAACAAGATCATTTACAGAAATGCGTGTTTTATGAAAGAGTTCATGCGAAATTGTAGATTATAGCTGATCACGAGATCAATGAAATTCGATTTCATTTTTTTAAAACAATTAAGTTTCATGAAAATATTTGAATAATATCAAAAATAATTAAATTTTAGAAAGGAAAAACATACTTATTAGAAATGAGGAGGGATGAAAATTTAGGTGGAGAATTAAAGTTTCAAATCTCTGTACTTTACTTCTGATTAAAATATCAGAATTAGTTTAATTCCAGCCGCTTCAAACAACTACAAAATTATATTCTTAAAAATGCAAAACAATATTATTTTCTAAGCAGGAAACTGTGGTAAGCTGTATCGTATAAAATCAAGAAAGCCGCAGTCAAAGAAACCGCCATATACTAACAAAAATATGCGAGACAATTTATTTCCTACCTGCTGAGCCTTAACAATCTTTAAAAGAAAAAGAAAAGCGTGTCAAGGGATCGAAGCTCGGTCACGCATTCTACCCTCTTCACAAAAGACTCCTCTCAAAATGAGCAAATGATCTTCTTTCTCCTCCATACATATGGATGATATATTCACAGAAGATTCTCTCAACTCTCGACTGGGTCATCATTTCGTGCAGTTTGTGTGAATGTTCCTTCTTTGACGCGGGGATGACAAATAGGAATCCCGTTAATCAGCTCTTGTGGAAATTTCAGAACCCATAATCCAGATTGTGAATCAAAGAAAGAATAAAAATTCATTCTTATCTGAAAATACAAATATGCGTTAAAAATGATGTGGGTCATGCAAAACAATGGTTTACTTTCCCATTCAAAGAAAAGCATCATTTCTAAGTGTTCTAACGTCAAGATTTTCAAGTGTTCTAACGTCAAGATTTTCAAGTGTTCTAACGTCACGATTAAGTAAGGAATTCGGAACGCTGGTGAAAGAATCAAGATGCTCAATTCATCTCGAGGAATTTTTTTCAGGTAGAGGGTTAGGCGTAGCACTTAGGTCTCCCACCCCCGCACACTGGATGCGTAGATAAATTAGCTAGGTTTAAAAATAAATGGTATGGAAAAATGGGTTTTATAATAGTTAATAGCGTGATATGCATCCTTTATCGTGAAGTAACGCAAAACACTGGGTGGCAAAATTGCTCCATATGGAAAGTTCTAAGTTAAAGTGAACTAAGTTCATGAGATTCATTTTTGAGAAATCTAATCTTGAAGTCTGATTAGCTACATTAAAAGTAATCGTGGTAATTGTTCTTACTGCCTAATTGATGCAAACTGAACCATGGACTTGAATCAATATTACTCAGAAAATATAACATTCTTACAATATGGCAGTGTTAGTGCAAAATTTGCAAAACGTGGACTTAGTTCCTTTTAACTCTGCACACTCCATAAAATTTAATATAGTTTAGGAACTCAGAGTAGTGTCTCACTGTGCGTTTAAAATGTTTCAGTATCTACGGCCTTAGGGAATTCTGCTTTCTAGTCGTCAGAACCGAGATTCACACTCTTTATAGAAATTGTCAAGATAATTTCGCAACAGAAAAAAGAAGAGAGCCATAAGCGAATTGCTAATTATCCGGGAGATTATAAGTTAACTGTTTTAATATGCACAGTTTCAAAAGTGTGAATTATAAAGTTTAAATCGCTACGTACAGGATGATGAAAATCTGGGTAAGGCTCTGATTATAGGAAAACTCCATCAGGTAAGAAATAAATAAAAGAACTGCCATTTTTAACTTATAAGTTAATTTTTTTATTCCAGATGAAGAACTCTAGTTTTAATATTCACATATAACGCCAATTCACATCTTCATACGTTCATTGCCTAGATGCTTGCAGGAGATTGCCTAATAGTCTGCGGTGTATTTTTATAAAGCAACATACATTTTAATATATTCAATATGTTTATGCATTAGAAACGTTTCGCATCGATTTTTAAAAGGATAACAACTTTAGTTTCATCAATTGTTTTAATGATTTATCAGGAAATAATAAAAATATGATTTTGTAGATAAAACATTTTTGTTATGTAGCGACATATTATTTGTAGAATTATTAGAAAATGTTTGAAAATGCTTTTCAAAATGCTCGAAAACTTTTTTATTCAACAAAATGATAATGGACAATATTTTTCTTTTCTAAATATGTTTATTTCTTTTTTTCCGCAAAATGTATTTAATTTTATATAATTATAAAGATTGTGACATGCTAGAACAAATTTTGCCAAAAATTCTACCTATATTAGAACTGTTGATCTCTATATCTCTCTCGTATCTAGCTGCATTTTATTCCATTGCTCTGGAAGTCGAACTATTTAAATCTGAGAAGAGCAAGAATATGAAAATTTACGAAAAAAATCTTCTATGCCGATCATAAGTTGCATTCGGGTGTTTTAAATTCATGCATCAACTCTCATGTTATGAAACACCAATAATAAAGCAATCGATTCAGGTGTGCTGCTTATAAAGGAATCCCATGACGGAGATTAAATATCCTTCAAGAAAAACCAATAATAAAGGAATCGATCTGAACAAGCCGCTTTTATAAAACCTAGTACAGGATGATGAAAATCTGGGTAAGGCACTGATTATAGGAAAACTCCACCAGGTAAGAAATAAAAGAATTGCCATTTTTAACTTATAAATTGATTTTTTTTATTCCAGATGAAGAACTCTAGTTTTAATATTCACATATAACGCCAATTCACATCTTCATACGTTAGCCCTTTATTGGGCCACGGTAAGTATACTTACCACGAAATTCATTAATTTTTAAAAGTAGGGGAAACTAGGCATACTTGACCCTACGTAAAAAACTCAGATTGTGATATAATTGGTAATTTGTGTGAGCCATTTTTATTTGACCTCTGGTCATATGGTCTATTGGAGGGAATTTTCATTCCAATCTTAAAAGCCATCATATTGGTGTGTAGGTAAATATGGTTTGGGGATCCAACAGTAAATTTTCACTTTTTTATTTCTCAGTGGATTAGAAGTTTACTATTGAAGATATAAAGAATTACAATATTTCTGAGTTTTGAGCATACTTCTAGCTATAATTTGATATACGATGCTATGCAGCATCTTAATTCTAAGTGATTTAATTTTTAGATTATCTAGAAAAAGTCAAGTTAGGGACATTTACCCTATCAAAAGCTAATCCAGCTTCGATGTCGTAGCCGAGCGAAGAACATTTTGTGGTTGGGATCAGATTTCGGTGCGTAGAGTTTGTCGCCAATATGGCAACTCAAATATCTATATATTCAAAATAATTTGGTAAAAAAATTATTCACCGAGTCCGCCAGTCTCAACCATCCGACCGATTTTGACAATTTTTGTTTCATATTAAAGCTTATGACAACTAAATATGTCATAAAGGGTCGACTGCCCTTCAACCATCCCCATTTTCGAACGAAATAAAAAAA
>BGPR01002540.1:13700-40498 GCA_013235015.1 Araneus ventricosus | reverse complement strand
ATAAAGCTTCGTTTAGAATGGGAAAATCAACCATTATTTTTCATGACACACACCATTTTTGAAGTACATTTATGTTCCAACATAAGAAAGAATTTTTATTCTTCTGTGATTTTTAATCTAGTTCATGGGTTCTGAGATCTCCACAAAAGCTGATTAACGGGATTCTTATTTACTGCTCTGTGTCATCCTCGAGTAAAAGAGGGCACACTCACGCAAACTGCTCGAAATGATGACCCAGTCGAGAGTTGCCAGTCTCTTCGCTGAATATCCATATGTATGGAGGAGAAAGAAGATCATTTGCTTTCTTTCGCTCATTTTGAGGGATAGATAATGTACGAAGAGTAGAATGGCGTGACCGCGCTTCAATCCCTTGACACGCTTTTCTTT
This sequence comes from Araneus ventricosus, assembly GCA_013235015.1. Classification (NCBI taxonomy): domain Eukaryota; kingdom Metazoa; phylum Arthropoda; class Arachnida; order Araneae; family Araneidae; genus Araneus; species Araneus ventricosus. Next base: position 40,111 of record BGPR01002540.1, on the reverse strand, counting down.
TTAAGGTTGTTAAGGCTCAGCAGGAAAGAAAGAAATTGTCTTGCATATTTTTGTCAGTATTCGGCGGTTTCTTCTACTGCGACTTTCTTGTATTTTTACGACTCAGCATACGCATCGATGTCGTGCTAATAAGAAAGTTTTTATTGCATTTCATAGGACATTATTTTTGTTGTTGGAATTGGCAGGAATTAAATTAAGCAAAAGTAAAGTACAGATATTTCCAATTTTAGTTTTCTTCCTAAGTGTTTATTTATCTTCGTTTCTAATAACCATGATATTCATTTTTAACACATAATTTGTTTTGATTTTACTGAAGTATTTTCATGAAACTTAATTTTTTAAAAATCAGTTAGGATGAATATCATTGAATTTGTGATCAGCTATAATCTACAATTCCGTATCCACTTCTGATATATCTTTTCTGATAAAATATATATTTCCTTAAATAAGTTTCTTACATGACTGAAGTAAATTTTATCCACATGTCGAAGGAATGTAATAAAATCTGATAAATTAACTAATGCTTAAATAAGCATATTAAGAAAATAAATAATTTTCCATTTTATTAAATAATTCAAACATGTGAAAGACTAGACAATTCGTTTTAATAATAAATAAGCTTACTAAAGCTTATTGTATAGGTTGGGATGAACAGCTTTTACAGAATTCATTCCAAATGAATTTCATCTGAAAAAATAAAGGAGGTTAAATTTCTTTGAAAGAAATTCTCTAAAATACCTTCTGAAAGATTAGTGAAAAACTAGTTTTAGAATTGGAAATATCACTAATTAGCTGAAATAATCAACAGCGTATTCAACTCGTATTTGTTTTCAAATAAATACACAAACGAAATATTTTTAGTAGATCGATCACAAAGCTCTCATTTCTGAATAAAGAAATGAACCAATTTGATTACTAAGGGAGAACAAGAATTTTCACTTAAACTGTCTCTTGAATTCCAGGCTCATAAATGCTGTTACTTAGATTTATTTGCTTTTGCCATGTTCCGAAGATTTAGTTCTTTATATGAATGAGAACAATTTTTCTTAAGGAGATTCTTTTCTAATTGCAACCGTAGATTAGATTGAAACATCATAGATCAAACGGCAATAAATTTAATTGCCATTTCTAAATTAATTAAATTTCTGTTGTACACCGCCATGGAAAAAATATTTTTTTTATCTGGGAATTCATTTTATTCAAACGACATATTATCCATTCGAATAGTTGATTGCAGAAACTACGTGGGTCAATTTATTTTTCAAAATTAAGTTTTCCCCTTAAGAATGGGAAAACTGCATAAAGTCATGTGAAGTCACATTACAGATAAAATGTACCAGCTAAAACCGGCTGGAGTTTTCTCCCCTAAGCTTTCTTGTTTAAGTTCTAACGAAGGTGATGCAGAAAATTTTTACGTGGTGACTGTTTTTTTTTTTTTGAATTTTTTGTCTAATTTTTTTTAAAGAAAAATATATTTCTTAATAAAATTTATTAAGAGAAAAATTACGAAAAAATCATTAAGTTTGAATAATATTTTTTTTGGAAAAATTGTTAATGTTTCAAAGATTGTACATAGCAAAAAACATAATACTATATTTTTTTTCAAACGTTTAAATTTCATTACGGATATTATATTTAAGAAATCGTAATTCCAGGATATTTTATGATTAGCACTATCCATTTACAGTTTGGCATATAAACGGTTAGAGCAGAGACTACTTACTAATGACAAATTATGGAAATGGTCTAAAAGAATAGCCAGAATTTTGAAGAATTGACTTTCTCAATAATAAAACTTTTGTGACTGAATATATAATAGATAATTGAAATAAAATACAGTGTAATACTTAATATTCTATCAAGAGAAACCCAATGAGGAGTTTCAATTTTCTCGTTTAATGAAATCAGCAGAAAAAATATAAAAACGGAAAATATGTAAACATATGTTATCGATTCCTCTATAAGGTACACAAATTCAAGTTTAATCAATATTAACAATAACTTCAAGAACTTCGTAAAAAGATTGTACTCCCTGAAATAAATAGAGATGTTTCATGGGAAACAAAAGGAGGCATAATTAAGTTATCTTTAAGAAAAACCCTAAAAGCGCTAGCCTTCAAGCAAAATGTGAAATTTTAAAGATAAAAATAGGTGTGGCACGCTTTAATTAAATGTTTTGACATTGATCTTAATTTTCACTTGATGAAAGACCATTATTTCTAAGTGCTTCAAAAGCATTTTCAAGCAATGGCGTAAATGCAAGTTGAGCAGTCAAGAAAATAAAGTTAAGTTCATTTTCTAACAATGGAGCGCTTCTGAGGCAAGTCTAGGGGTAAAATTCTGTAAGCTACTTATATCATCACATAAGACGTTTATTGGGACAAAACGGCTATGCGTTATTTAACCTTGATATATGGAGCAGAAAATGTTAGGTCTAAGGCGATAATATTAAAGTTAATGTTACACTTCATAAGACAATAATTGATCATTCTATAGTTTTTTGAATATTTTCTTAATATTTGATTAATGTGATTTTGAGACTCCGAAAATATATGCTTAATGAATATATTAAACGAACTGATGTTTATGACTATTTGAATGAAATATTATTCAAAGATTTGTGTTTCGAAGACATGTGCCATAGTATAATTGAAATAACTTCACGATACAATTAATTTTACTTGGTTAGGGTAGCACTCTAGTCTAGCAATACAAAATTAACAAAAAAATTGTATAATATATTTTTATAAAATTCTGATTTTTATTAAGGAATATATTATTCCATAGCCGTATTTCATAATCAGCAACTTATTACTATGTGGGAAATAAAGTTATTTTTGCATCTAAATAGGTCACTCAAACTATGCATGGAATGAGCATTTATTCAAATCTTGTAGTTAATTAAAAACCTTGGAAAAAGATTTGGGAATGCAATTTCTTTGCCATGGTTGTCCCAAGTGGCGGCGTCTTCGCTTTATGAAAAATCAAGAATGTATGAATAGGAAAGAGCATTACCATCCATTAAAACGGATTCATCACCAATTTCTCCGCTGTAAGACCTCATACGTAGTTCGGTTTTTGCACGCATTCATATTAGTGTAGCGTATTTGAACAAGAATTGACGATGGTATATTCTTTTTTTCTGAATAAGAATACAGTGATAATCATTATGTAGAGTGATCCATCCATGAAGACTAGAGACTGCTTGTTCTTCGCCATACGAGTTAATCCTGATCTGAATTTGTTGTGAAAATTTACATTTAATTTTAAAAGAATAAAAATTTCAATAATCTTCCACACAAGGCTGAATAACGCAAGATCCTTTAAGCGATTAAACCAAAACTGTTTTTCCAGTTGTCACAGAATATCCTGGAACAGGCTGAGGAATAGAGAGATTTGTGTTAATTCGAAGGGAAAAATATCATGAAAAACTTTTCTTCGGGTACTTAATAGGTGACCTTAAACAATTTTCTTTGAAACAAAATTTTATGAATCAAACTAATCGTTAAGTCATTGCTCTAACTTACAAGGTAACTTGAGGAGGCAATATGTAATTGTAATAAGAGGATTTCTACGCAACCAATTACACTGCATAATGAACTATCGGGTAAACCATTTCAAATTAATACAGCGACATTATTTTTAGTTAAAAAATTGAAAAAAAGCGAATGATTTTTTTCATAAAACCTGAATTTTCGAAATTTTTCGAAGAATGAAAACAAAGTTTTCCAAAAAAAATCAAATGACAAGTGCATAACTTTCATCTTGTGACATTATTATGAAGTATTCTATTGTATAAAAATTCATTTCAGTTACTTTATCATTTAATAATTTTTTGCATTATTTATTAATGCTTTTAAAGCATATTATGCCTTATCTGTTGGGACATAGCATAGTATGAAATTTGATTTTCTGAAGTAAGACGATAATTTAAGATGTGTACTTAATAAAACTCTGAAATTTTTAAAAATGTCACCAAAAAATGCATTTCAGTTGAGATATTAAAAAAATACATTATGTTATTTTATTTAAATTAGCTTTTCCCCCAAATTTCTGAACTTGAATTCATTAAACATTGGTCTTGAATTTATTTTTTAAAAAAATGAACTTTGTAAATTGACATATTCGAATTCCTTCTTACTCTTATCTCAATATTAGATGAAAATATTTTGGTAGTAATGTAAAGACATTTCTGAAAATATTTTTATTTTCACAATTGTTATCTTAATTATCCATTAATTCCCTTTAAATTAAAATTCCTCATCACGTTTCTGTCAAAAGATGTTACGAGTCAAATATTTAACTTAATTCCGTTTATTTGAAATTTTGGTTTATCATTATAATTAGTTGTTCTAGAATTAGATTACGCTTCAACTTTTCAGATGAAATTTATTTAAATACAGACTGTTGTGAAATAAAGAAATTCAAGTAATCCTTTCATAAAGATCACATGTCAACAGAAGAAGAGAAACAAAACTATAAATCAGAATTTGTTTCATAAATAAGAAAAATAAACTTTTAAATGGTGAACAATTTCCACCATCAAGACTTCTTTTAATTCGAAATTAACATTTATAGCCTGGCATGTGAAGTAAAAAGGTCGTTGATCTAAATCATCTTGAAATAATCAAAAATTCCTATAATTAGGATTGCTTTTTTAACTGCAAATCGCCATCAATAGTCTAGCAGTTGAAAAAAATAGATCAAATAAGAGTAAAATGTCTTAATAATCATAAAAGTTAAAAAACAAAGAGTGCTTAGCACATTAAGGAAACAAATTTGAAAAAGAATCAACCAAATTTAAATCTATAAAAATTAATTTAATTTCGTGGGATCTCTTACAGAGCACATATTCAGAAATTGTTTTGAAAAATATTCCGTTTACTCTAATAATTTCAAATCACATTGACAATTGTTATAATACTTTAAATAAAACCAAGTACTCTTTCTTAATCATGGTATTAAGATTTTAATTTCAAAAAAAAAAAATAGGAAAGAATTCCAAAATTATGAAAGCAGTTCCATCTACCATAAAACTTAAATTTTCTCCAAAGAAATTTGGTAGTTATTTCAATTCATATGAAAATCTAAATAAAATAAAGTAATGCGAATCAGCATAGCATAAATACTCAATAAATAAATAAAATCGTGTTCATTTTCAAATTGAGATGAATGCCCCAGAACATAGCAATATGTCTGAGGTGTGCGAATTTTGTGATGCATTTTATTGCAGAAACGAAGTGAACTCGAGTAAAAAAATATATCAAATGCTGTCATGATTGGAAAGTTCAGGAAAATCTGACAGAAGCTCCTGAACTTTTCAAAGAATTACTCTGCAGCAATTCACAGGAAGCAAAAAACTATCGAGAGCAGATTCGAGAATATAATGCTGCATTCTCCTTTGCATCTATGGGGGCTGAAATGCAGGCACCTCCTGCTGGAACAGTATATAGTACTTTACAACCCTTGGCTGATAAAATATTCAATGCCCATATGTCTATGAAGGTCACGATGCAGCTTCAGTTAGACTTCAATGAAATGGTCTTTTAAACAACGATGTATTTTTAACCTTTTTAGATGGTAGATATGTAAGTGCTCCTGAAGGATGTGGATACTCAATGAATTTTCTCTCTCAGAAAAATCTCATGTAGGTATTCATGAGATTGTCCGTTCACTTGCCAAACCAACAGCAAGTGGTAAAACAAAGTGGTGATAATGCTACTTCAAAATTTGATGCCTTCAAAAGGCCTGTGCAATGTGCTGTATAACAAGACTAATAGTGACAAAACTACAGCGTAATGTTATTGAAGCAGAAATGATTGGATCAAGCTCAAAAGAAACATTTTTAATTCCCAGAATAGCGCTCATCCCATCAGACAAAAATATGCCTTTTAGTTTTAAAAGAAAACAATTCCCTGTACGTTTGGCATTTTCTATGACCATTAATAAATCCTAAGGCCAAACGTCTGACAATGTGTGCTTGGTATTAACTAATCCTTTTTTTTACACATGGCCAACTTTTTGTTGGTTTGTAAAGAGCCAGGTCATTTGATAGTGTTTCAATTATCTCTTCGACCAAAGAGGTATGTAATTGTGTTTACAGAGAAATACCGTGAACATTAACATAACCCTTTTATATGTATGTAGCTTATATTTTGTGTATAATTTAAATTTTAACCTGCTACCGTATTAATTTTGCAAAATGTACATCAATTGTTGGAGAGAATTCTTTTTTTCGTGTAATGATGTAGTGCACATTTGTTCGTTTATTAAGTGTCTTATGCAAAGAAGTTCCGACTTTTATGGTGAATAATAATGGAACCTTTTCAAATCATATTTTTTTATATCTAGGAATGAAATTTTTTGTAGCGTTCAGAAGTGCAATGTTTTGTATATACAGGAATGAAATTTTTGGATTGTTCAGAAGGGCAATATATTGTATTTTCAATGCATATATTCATGATTGTATGTATGTGTTTGTATATATCGTGAAATAAAGTTGAATCATTTTTTAAAAATATTTTAAGAGAATTCTCTGATACATGAATGCCTGTTGAATTTGACTTCCTGGTGCTTTCACTACATAAAAAACGGTCCTTTTCAGGGCCAAAAAATTTTAATCCTTCTTGATTAAGGTGAAAGTATTAAAAGGAAATCAGCTTACAACTTTTATTTATTCATAATACCGTATTTTTTTATGTTCATAATCATAAAATGTAAGACCACAATCTCTATTAATAATATTAAATCTAATTAGTTTCTAGAGTTAGTTTTTAGAATAATTATATTTGTTTTAATTTTGCAACTCTTATTCATTTGTTTATCACTTTCATAATTTTCTTCGCAAGTTTTATTTGAAGAAAAATATCTTTTTGACGCTGAAATATTTTATTCTGTTCTGATTTAAATTAGAGCATCAGAAGCAAAATAAAGCTGATTCATATATATATATATATACATTTTACAATATTTTTGCTAGGACATGCATTGTTTTCATTGTAGCGAGCAAAGTTTGCTTAGCAAACCCGGGAGGATTGCAACGCAATCCTCCTGTGGGTTGGCGAGCTTTTGCGAGCAGGAGCAGAGCCCCCTAGTAATAACGAATTTTATTTTTAAAAAATTAGATAGGCCTACTTTAGGGGGCTTATCTCTCTCCCTCCGCGGATCCATTTACATACACATATATGATTAATCAAACTTATTATATTACAAGTATTTAAGTTATTGTTACGCACATATTACAAGTTATTAAACCAGTATACTATCTTAAATACTTCCAGTATATTTTCATACTGGTATCAAAATTTCCAGTATGTTTTCATACTGGTATCAAAATTTCCAGTATGGTATCATACCGGCTTCAAAATTTCCAGTATGGTATCATACCGGCTTCAAAATTTCCAGTATGGTATCATACCGGCTTCCAAATTTGCAGCATGATTTCATACCGGCTTCAAAATTTCCGGTATGTTTTTACTGGTTCCGGTATCATTTTGAGTACCGGTATTTTGAATTTTTTCCAATAGGGTAAAAGTCGACAAACTGTGGGTTAATCTTTAAATGCAAAAAGGTTTGGTTTAAAAATGCATGCAGTTATTCGCATGGGAACCTCTTGATAGGGCAACTTTACAAAATATTTTAATTGGAAATTATTTCCCAGATAACTACATAATTAATCAAATGTGACATATTGCGATTTAAACCTCATTCGAAGCAACTTGGACTTCTTAGAAAGATGATCGTAATTAAAAGGGAAACGTTACTCTTGTAATTTAGTTTCGAGAAGTGAAAGATTTATCTTTTAACGATTTAACCAATTTGCCATCTAACCCCTTCGGCGTAAATAGAAGTTTAAAGAAACGAGGATAATTTTGAATTTTTATATTTGTCTTGCCAAAGAGTAAAAGTATTCCCAGTTGTATTTCGTACAACTTCTTGGAAACCACCAATCAAATTGCTATATAAAGATTTACCAATTGAAACGACTCTTCTAACGATTCCAGTTTTAACGCGTAATTTTTAAATTTCGTTGGATTTCTTGAAGCCTTTAAACTTTGTTTATACAGCATCGTTACACTTGGTCATAAATTTTGGATTTTATATATTGATACAAAGTAAAGCGTCTTTCTTGGCGATTATTTAGGTAGTTAATGATCAATGCTTTGAAATTGAGTTTTATTGCTTATTATTCAGGCCCAACATTAAGTGAATTTTCTTCAATTTTCAGGTTTTCTTTGCTGTAGAGGAAGGCAACAGTGTACTTAAGAGTTTATAGAATATCGTTTCAACGTAAATACTTGGGGAATAATATGATCGTATAATTTAACCCTTTGAACGCGGAAAAGTAATTAGATGCACGATTGTGAAAAAAAGTTAACAATATAATCTATTTGATAATTTTTCGAAAAACTAGTCTGAGACTTTTTAAAACCGAGGATTTTTTAAATATCGATCCAAATTCTATCCAATTCCTGTCTGCTTGCGTAAGAAGCGCGTCGGATTCGTCTTGCAAATGACGTTATCGGAGGTCCGCCTGCTCACAAATTAAGTTGAAAACTGCGGGAGATTGGATATTCCTGGATGCTCTCGACCTTTTTCACTTATTTCGGGTTGGATTCGACATTCTGAATGATGAATCTTCAACACATTCTAGTTGGAGAGCGCTTATTATGAAAACCATACAATAGCATACACACAAATTAAGTTTTAAGGATTGAAACATATTAATATTCAACATCATTCAGCGCTATATCAATCCATACAATCTGCATGTGTAATTATGCGATTTATTAACTTTCGGAGTGCATAGGGTTAACATGAATGTTGAAACAAGCGGCAGTAATTTCTAGAAACATAATTAGAAGCAACTTTGGTTTCGGTATTTGAATATCGCCAGTAGTTCCAGACGATTTCTGTTGTATGGGCGAGAAGTCCTATTGGTATTAACGCAATGATTATGAGTTACTGATCAATATTTGCCTCTAAGAATTTTTCCAGTTTTCTTATCGTACGTAACATAAGGAGCAAGACAATACTCGTGATAAATGGTCGTTTAATTCTTCGGAACAACATCCTTTGTTTCATGAATAATATCCGGAGCTTGTTGATTGAAAACAGTGAGTTGGGGCGTTTGTATCTGTTCTCTCTTTTAAGGGATACATGTCTCGTATTTAGTCCCAGAGTTAAACATTAATTGGAAAATGTTCCACATTGAAAGAATTGAACTATTATAGCGTTGATTTTGGACTTTGCTTCCTTTGCTTCGAAATATCCGAGAATGTTCAGATGTTTCCAGAAGATAAATAAAACATATGCTTAATGTAACAGATGAATTTCGTCCTTTATCTTCCTGCTGGGAACCTCTTTGTGGCAGCATGCAGACCAGCTATGCACGTAGTATATAAATTAGACATTTATAGTACTCGGTAGTATTTTTATTGTTATTCGAAAGGATATGTTAAATCTACAGCGATATGTCTTTAGTGTTTAATATCTTGCATTTTATTTTCCAAGTAGAAATTTTTCATATTTATACCCAATATTTATTTATTGAAAACTCTGAAGTATTTATGCTATGCTGATTCGCATTACTTTATTTTATTTAGAGTTTCATATGAATTGAAATAACTACCAAATTTCTTTGGAGAAAATTTAAGTTTTATGGAAGATGAAAAGGTTTTCATAATTTTGGAATTTCTTCGTATTTTTTTAAAATTTAAAACTTAATACCATTATTAAATAAAACCAAGTACAAAGCGATGCAATTTTGTGAAAGCTATTTATTTGTTGCATGCTGTAAATGCTGTCGATGCGTTCATTACTGTGTTACGCATGTGTATATAATTAATCCTTGATAGATAATTAACAAATTGTATTGTATCGGATTTTGTCCGGCAATTTCTAAATTCTTATTCAATTTCATAGGTTCCAGATTTTTTACCCGAAACCTTTAGAGGTTTTAAAGACCTACTGCAAAGAGACTAATGGCAATTGGCGGTTCCTAAACATAACAAAACGAGAAGGGACCGTAGAAGTTCTTCAGCAAAGGCCAGTCCACATAGATTGTTTTCTTGAGTTTTTTAATGGACGACACAAACAGTAAGAATTTTGCCCATGCTATTGTTTGGTCATCTTAAAATATATAAACAAAAGCTGTACTAAGATTTAATCGACTTGCTTAGCCGATAATTAAACGGTATGATTTATTTCCAAAATTTTAGAATCCAAATTTCTCGAGTTTCGAACTTTTCATCTTCCATAGCAATGAAATATTTAAACAATAGAAAGTTCTTAAAAATCTGACTTTGAATCCCACGATTTCAACGAGTTGGAAGCAAGTCTATTATCTGCTATTTTCACAGGCTTCGTTCTTAAAAATTGCGTTTCTCCGATGAGAATATATGCAGAAGATTCGCGAGGATACGCAACCACTACCCATTAAATAAAATTCCAATTCGAATTTTAAACTTTTTGCAGCGTTAGTTTCCTCTTGTGCGAATCTATCACTGGGCTAAATTTGGTCCCGGTAAGTCAAACGGCCTTGGCTTGTATACAGAAGAAACTTACAACACGCACTACGCTGAGGTCAAATAATTTAATATTCTTGTCGGATATTATCCTTTTTTCCTGTTATGTCTTAAATTTCCATTTTTTGAAGTTGTCATTCCATTCTTTATCAAGTCGATAGCTGTAACTATCTGCCAATGAAACTGATTAAAAATATGCGTCATTGGTAAATTTTCGCACTCCATGATGTTTGGATGATGTACTACTTCACAAATATTCGCATTTCGGTGTTTTTCTTTGTTGTTAATTTCCATTTCTGCAATAAACATCTTTATATAAATTTGTGAGCAGCCCCTTGAAATTTAAAAATTAACATATCTCTAAGTTTTGCAGATAGAATAGTGAAACTTGGTTTATAAATAGAAGAGGGTAAGGGAAAGATTTTACTTAGAGACACTTTTACTCTACGGGGTATAACAATTGATTTTTTTTTTACTTTTTACATTTAACTTCCACAGAAGTCAAAGTGTTTTCACACAAATTCCTACCTCATTTAATGCAAATTTGTATTTGAAAGCATATGTCTATGAGCAATATTTAAGGAAATAAATGCTTGTTCCACTTTTTAGGGACACCCTGTATATATAGAGTATATATATATAGGGATTAATCACAATTTTGAAAGTTGTATGATTGAAATAACGAGTCTTGATTTTTTTAAGAATTTACGAAATACACTTCATAGCTGAACCTGTGGATAAAATATATTATGCTTTTCAGCTTTTAAATTGACATTTAAAAAGCAATTACAATAATAATATAAAAGCAATAATCAAATCGAAGATTTTTGAAAATTCCTTTGATTTAAACGAATTTAATTTTGAATTGAAAATAAGGTATATTTCTTTAAGTAAGTGATAAAGAAATAATTAAATAAAAGATAATTTCAATTTATGAATTCGCAGTTTATAAATTAAAAGTATCTTTTGATTTTGAGAATGCAAGCCAATAACATTATATCGTGAAATTTGAATATTTTTTAAATATGCGGTTGGTTTGTGGGCATTTTTCAATTATTAAAGGCCAATTATCTTGACTTTTATAACATGTTTGCTTGTCTTTCTTCCGCAGACTTTTTAAAATTTGTTAAACCAATATGATGGAAGTCGTTTTCAACTACAAACTAGAATTCCCAATACGTTTTATGCCAAAAGTTTTAAATTTCGAATTTATCGCACGGGAAACTAGAAAATTAAGTTTCGCAATATTCATTCTTAAGAATTTCCTTGAATTTCATTTGCTAAAAAAATATTTACCATGAAAATATATTGAAAGCGTAAAGTAATTTTATAGAGCCATAATATCATATTACATGCATTTAAATAATTCAAAACAAAATAAAGGAACGAATTAAACATATTAATTATTCTTTGAGTCAAAGATTCAATATCACTAAGAAATATACTCTACGGATAATTGTATCGCGTATTTCTAAAAAACCTTATTAGCTTAAAATCTTATTTAATTTTGGAAAAATAAATTGAGTAAAGCATGTTTCTCAGAAATGTGTGTGTGTGATTAGTTTACAAAAAAGAAATGGGATTTAGCCTCTCTTTTTAATTTATTTAAGGAAAGTCATACACTGTAAAAAATATCCGTTTTTTCCCGGACTTTTTCCGTATATTTGACGGTTTAAAGCTGTTTTGTTAACAAAACGGTTTTTCACCGTTTTCCGCTCCAGCCATAAACGGTTTAAAACCGTCAGTTCAAATTCTATTTTCATCATACGGTATTGCTTTCCGTACGATAACTTTCCCTTTTCTTAAATGTAATTTTATTGCATTCATTTCATGTTTTTAATAGGGTTCCATCTCCGCTGTTGTTTACACATGTTGCAGTAACCTGTTGTCACTCATGAAAGCTAACCTTAAAACGCGTGTTCTGGCAATAGTTGATTTTTACACCACTAGGTGGCGCCACTAGAGCTATAGTGACTTTAAAACTCAAATAGATTATTTTTACTTCATTTTATGAAGTCTCCGGTGGTCTAGTGGTTAGAGTGACTGCCTTTTATTTCTAAGAACGCGGTTTCGTTCCCCGGCTCGGAGGAGTTAGAAGTTTTGTCACCATCTTGCATCGAAATCGTCCAAGTAAGATCAATTAAAAATGACATTAATTAAACTAATTGAAATTAATAATTAAGCCTTGATTAATTAATATTCCTAATTGATAATACACATCAGCACATTTCAACTCAACTCGAACAGAGGGAGGAAAACAACTCAACTCAGTCGATGACGTCACTTACTTCGATGACTTAATTTTTACGGAGAAAACTTGATTTTATACGGTAAAAAACCGTTGCGACTACGGATTTACTTCCTAACTTTTACGGGAAAAACTTGTTCCTGTATGGTAAAAAACCCTTGTGCCTACGGATTTACTTCGTAACTTTTACGGTTTTACACAACCAACCCAGCTGCCAGTTTAAAACCGTAAATTTTACGGGATTTTTTTTACAGTGTAGTAGGTTTCATTTCAATTATATGCTGTCCCAGGAATATCTACCATCTTGTGCAAAATTGTTTTCCAAAATAAATTATTTTTTGAATATGTGTAATAACTCGGGGATATCTAAAATCATAATAGTAAAGAAATTAGCGGCATACTGAATCTCTCGTAGCTAAACATGTACTGTTTCATATTAAGAATATTATTCATAATTACGGATACAAGTTCTGCGAAGAAGAAATATTTTAATTAAAGATAAATTTTTAAACATATGAGCATTTTAAGATCTAAACAATGCTACAAAATTTTCATGAAATGATTTAGTATCATTTTTTCAAAATAGCATTATTTTATTCATTAATGACTTGACATTCATTTTCACGCAAGAGAACTATCGATATTGATTACTAAATCATTATAATATTAATGCATGTTAAGAATGCACTTTCCTGCTTCTTCAGTTACAAAATGTTTCGGATCATTTACTTCGTAAAAAGTATGATGGATAATTTAGGGCTTGGAAAAAACCAAAAAAATATGATGTACTGGTATTTTAACTTATTTATTTTTATTTTTCATTGTTGTAAGCTTTTCAATAGATATAACTCGCAGTTTATATTTTTATTTTCTTTTATGGTTAATAAATTGGTTTCCTGTCCCCTCATTTTAACTTGTGTTTTTATGTAAATTAAGCATGAAATTTTTTACGATTTCAACTTTTTGATATTTTAAATTCTAGAGGTCAGTTTTAGTTAAATAATTTTATAATAGGTTAAATAGTATATGCTCATAAGTAATCATTCTAAACTAATTCAATGAAACTTTAAAATTTTATTTAAATGGAAGAGAGAAAAATGTAAACAATGTATATATTGTAATGTCTTGGCCTAAGTGTGACCAAATAATTCAAGCTTAGTTTGGCCTAAGTACTTTTATTTACTGCAGCAATAATTAAGAGACACTTCTCGCAGAGAAGTCTTGATTAAATATGATTATTTACAAATGAATCAACAAAATCATAGTTCTAAACGTCCAAAGTTCCATGAGCAATTTAGTCCAGGAAGACTAGTAATTATCGGATGGATAACTTCCACCTATCCACGTGATACTAAACTACGAGACTACCAAGAGTGCTCGCAAGTTCAAGAGCCGAGAGTTCGGGGATGCCGATTCCTCGGGGTTGTCTATCAAAGTCCGACTTCAGTCGGGACTTTCAATCCGCTGATCACACAGCTTTCTTCGGTACCCCGGAGCCTGAAACTCGTTCGAGAGTCCTAATCCCCTCTTTCTCTCCGTTCATCAGTTTTTATTCACTCCTTCAGGGGGTGGATGAAGTGGTGGAGCCCCTCCTATCTTTCCCTTTACTGGATAATCGTCCTCTGGTTGACCAACAACTCACCTTCCGAGTGGTCCACCTCTATATCTGGGAAGGTTCTTGAGTTTCGTCACCACCGGCCTATTCAGGAATCACCAAAGGTACCGCTAATTTGCGCGCTGACAGTGATTTATTCCTCGACATTGTGGCGGCATTCTGTGTGAAGTCCTTTTCCTTGCGCCCGTCTCGTTAGCGATGTCCAGGTGCAACGCTCCTGCTGTTTACCGCCAATATCAAAAGTGCCGGCACTCTTTTATCTCATGGGAATTAAGCTCGCGGGAAGGAAACCTTACAATATAAACTCACTTTACATATCCTATATTTTGAAAAGTTAACTCTTTCTTCCCGAGGCGACTTTCTTCTCCTAGACCCTTTAACACTGGGACTTTTGGGGAAGACGCAACATGAATTGGACTCTCCCAATCTGGGTGGTCATTTACCCCAACACCTATTATAACCTCCCTTAAGGCGCATGGAAATGGGCTTGATAGGCAAAGATATTGGAGCCCTCATCTCCAAAGCTATCTCAGATCCTCGCCTCCCTTCAAAGGAAGCCAATAGCCTCAGATTGACATTCTTTGTTAAGGCGAGATTTCTAGATCGTCCCGGACTGCCTTGCTCGATGTGAAATGGGCAAGTCCATTATGGCAGATCTTTACTCATCTATACTAATGGATATACATAATCTATATTGAGCTTCTGTAGAAAATGTTTTCACTGAATTTCATGAAATAATCTTCATTTGTACTTCATGAAATAATCTTCATTTGTACTTCATGAAATAATCTTCATTTGTACTTTGCCGGGTCCTGTCTGCTTCCACTTCATGTCCGCCTAAACAGATTACAGAGAATCATAAAGATTCTAGTTAAGGCCGTATGAAATGTTGTCCTATATGTGGGTAATCGGTTACAATGCATACTCACCGCTGTCATTGTGCATAATGACCGCATGAATAATCCGATTATTATGCATAATAATCGTATAAAGATCACGTTAATATTTATAATAATCGATTATCACATTGACAGTAACATATATTTGCTAATGATTCTAAATTTTCTAAGAAAGTGACTTGAAATAGTATTTCGAAATACGAGTTTCATTTAAGAATATTTTAATTCAAGAATTCAGTCGCGAATCCTTGGTTTTAGAGTTCAAATATCTGAATTGGAGAATTTCGTGTTTGAGACTTGAAACCGCCGGAGATTGGATGCCTATGTAGGTACAAAACGTGTGTTCGAAATCCCACTCGTTTGTCTGAAAGGAAGGTTTGAGCAAGCGAAGTTCGTCTATGGTTCAAAATAGGCTGAGTCTCATCATAATTTTGAACCTTTGACAGAAGAATATCTGTTTCGAAATAATCATCTTTCAAAGCTGTTCCTATTACTTAGAAAATCAAATAAACAAAGTAAGAATTTTGTAAGTTATTGTTTAGAAACTTATTTTAATGTTTTTTTAACGAATTATTCAATTTCTTAAAATATATCATTGAGGAGTTTTATACAATTAGTACATATTACTGTTAATAATATAGTATTCAAACAAATACGGCTTATTAGTAATCCTTTTTCAATTGAATAAACTTTAAACAATTGGTCAGTTGGTATTTATAACCACTTTTGTTGATATGATAGTTATTCCTAAAATTCCTTTACCCAATGGTTTCTTTTCGTCTTTGCACTAAAATTTAAAAAGTCTGGTTTAAAAGAGTTAAAGTTTTGCAACTGATTATTGTATAATTAAATGACTGTTTTTTAATTAAAAATGTATAAATCTCTAAATCTACCACGCTTTATGTTCTGAATTTTTCACATTTGCTCAGAAAAATATTTGAAACGACTAAGCTTTGGAAAAAAAGAATTTCCTCTTTCAGTGTAAAAGAAAAGTATAATCAATTAGAAATGTAAATAAAAATCGTATTTTTTTTTCTTGCTGAAATGGGACAACGGGCATAATCAGTAAAACACTATGTTTTATCCTCAAAAAATTTTGACTCGACTCAAATTATTTAAGTTTCAAGACATGTTATCAACAAAATAATCTTAGTGATAGTTTTTTTAACTTTTAATTAAGGATAAACTTAAAGTGAAAATCCACGCTTTTCACATCGTTTTTTTTTTTCATAGCTTAGAAACATGAAAGAAGAGAGAGCACGCTTTTCCTAAAATTCTTCTTATTTCTGCATATGTGCTCAAACCTGAAGCCAACACACATGTGGATTCTTTTGATAAACGGTGATATTTCTTTTTCTAAACTGTTATTTTCATTGAATTATTGAAAGGTAACTTCCTTTCAAAGAAATTTCATATCATTTATTTTGATGTCATCCCTTTGAGATAAATTTAAATTACACCATTTAGAGTCTTTGATATTAAGGCTAAACGTTTATATTTTGATAAATTAGTGAAAGAAACTGAAATTATCATGCATACAAAATGTTTATTTATTGCTACTTTATAAGTAAATATTACTATATGCCCAAAAGTATCCGGACACTTGCATATTTTCCCATTTTTTAGAATTTCTCCGGAATGGTTTAACCGACTTCCCTTAAACTTCGGACATGCAAAGAATAGACAATAACTCACATTTTACATTGAAGATTCGGTCCTGAGGACAATTAGGGGACCGTCTACAAACTGATGAATACAAAAAGTTGTTTGGCCCACCTTGCTTCACAGAATACCGATAACAAAATGAAACTTTCAGAATTGGTAATGTTTAATGTGCATAATATTTACAGGAATTTTCGTAAACTCAGCTCAAATATTTGTGAAGATATAAAGGTTTATTACACATTATTACATTAGTTACATTATTTACTAAAAATGCTCATAATTCCTGTAATATTCAACAATTCTTTTCCAAATTTTTCCACAATGCGTTTCTAACATATTGTCATCTTTTCTATAAGTTTCGTATAATGTAACAAATCTCTGTATGTTATAAGCAAAAAACAGCTGGAAAAATTTGAGAATTTTTAAGAAAACCTTTATATCTTCACAAATATTTGAACTGAGTTTACGAAAATTCCTGTAAATATTATGCACATTAAACATTACCAATTCTGAAAGTTTCATCTTGTTATCGGTATTCTGTGAAGCAAGGTGGGCCAAACACCTTTTTGTCTTCATCAGTTTGTAGACGGTCCCCTAATTGTCCTCAGGACCGAATCTTCAATGTAAAATGTGAGTTATTGTCTATTCTTTACATGTACGAAGTGTAAAGGTAGTCGGTTAAACCATTCCGGAGAAATTCTAAAAAATGGGAAAATCTGCAAGTGTCCGGATACTTTTGGGCATATAGTGTATATATGAGCTTCTAATGTCTTTACATCTCGGAATTTCTTTAAACAGGTTTTGTTTTGCTTTTTCAAATGTTCGTTTTTAATATTATTATTCTCGATATCTAACCTTGTATACAGATATGGAGTTAATTATTTTTTCTTCTGCATACTGTAAAATCTTTTACAGAAAATTATTCTCCAACTCTTAGCATACAAAAAATTAGTGGATTACATACAAATTATATGTCTCTGCCCATTTTCCTTTAGGAGCTTGGAAAAACATACACGTTTCTGCCACTTGTTTTAAAATTTAATCCACTGCAAAATAATGAATAATAAAATTTCATTTTTAAATATTAGAATCCCATTCACTTGTAGAATTAATTTTTTTTGTTCTAAAGCTTTTATTACATTTTCTGGTTTTTTTCCATTTTTACAAAAACACTTATACATAAGTTTGATTGTATATTATCATTTTATTTATATTTTTAAAATTATTTCTCTCAAAGAAATATTTATCAAATAATAAATATACCACTAAAATCGGTATCATTATATTAAAATTTTAATTTTATCGAGCCAGCCACCTTTCTCTATTCATAGATAGAAGTAATGTAAACTGTGAACGGCCTCTCAAAACTCTAGTAATAATAATATGAATAATTTCAAACCAGTACTCGAAGTATATCGACTCCCACAGAGTAGATTGCATAACAATTACATAAAATATGCTTTATCTAAGCATTGTTGGCTTCACCTACTTACACAAAACGATGCAAGGCGCATGAAACATGACAGGGAGCATTCACAAAACATATAAAACATTACATGTCATAACACATAAAAAATATAGCATGTTATGAAACGTATAAAATAGAAAACCAGCATGCCAGATAATTTAGTAAAATATACAGAATAATATATGTACATTAGGGTGGTACGAAAAAACTTTTTCTTTTCTTTTAAATAGTACGCAAATGTTTCCTTCTGATGCAAAAAAGACAAAAATAAAATTTAATGGCAATTGGAACACGTCTCGAGGTGCAGCAAGTACGATAAAGTTTCATAAATTTGAAAAATTTTGCTCTATTTCAACCTTTTTCTCGAATTTATCATTTGCAGTTTAAAAGCTCAAATTAAATATTTTGTTTCTTTTTTAATAGAAAAAACTTTTTTAGAGTGTTTGTTTAAAACCTATTGTGAATATATAAAAATATTGATTATTAATCAAAAATGTTCAAGAAATCGACTATGAATAAAAATAGAATATCCTGTTATCTAATCTGGGAATTATTGCTCTGATGTATTTATAACCGACAAAAAGCGCTTACAAGTACTTTATGTATTCTTGTTATTAGCATCAGTGGCTACGATTGGAAGTTACAAGTGTGTGGGGGTGGCAAAAACATTATAGACAACTAAAAGTATCTGCGAGTATAGAAGGTAGACAACAAATTTAAAAGTTTAGTTTCAAAATTAGCTGGTTTCGCCGGATTCCTTTGCTTTTTTTTTTATAATTCTTCGTTTTAGGGAGATAAAATGAATTAAAATTTCATTTCTACCGCGGTGTGTGGGAAGAAAGCACACTCGACTCGCCGTCATTTTTTACTATTATGTAACAAAATGTATTTTGTGTTTTGCCAATAAAAGATAAAGAACAATAAATTTAACTTTATTCATTATTCTAGTATTTGTTTGTGTATCGCTTGCATTTTGATTTATAATGGCACCTGAAACTAAGTATTCATATTATTATTCATTTTTTCTTAAATCATTATATTTCAACTGGAGAATGATTAGTATTGTGAGATTGAATTTGCTAAAGATGCTATTGCCAGATCAAAAAATGCCATCTTTATTATTCTTTATAGCTTTATTTTTCTTATGCTATCGACTTAATAAGGGCAGTAATAATTGTTTTTAATTTTCTTAAAAATCAGTCAAAGTTAGGTCTTGTTGTTACGCATAGTTGGAATATTCACCCCCTTAGCATGAAGCAGTTGATGTACAAGACACCTAGAACTCAGTTAAATATCTGGTCGTCCGAATTTTTTGGGGGAAACAAAATCAACACCACAGTAGGTGGCTTCGAATCTATCCATTCCATCCCTCTTCAGTGTGGATTGTGGTTTCAGGTCATAAATACTACTTTCAGCAAGTCTTTTCAGCATTTTTGTCGTAAGAATGGTATTTCGTGAGACATCTGTTTCTCAGTGTCATAGCAACGAAGGGCAAGGGTACAGTTGTCTACAACTATAACGTCATGGAGTCTGAACGTCAGTAAGGTTTTGTCACTTTTGAATGCTTAATATGTTTTAGGGAAAAAATGCGTTTTTACTGGGCGCCATTTACACTTTCTATGGCACTAATGACCGAAAAGGGCAAAAAAGTCATATTAACCCCTACAGACCTGGTGTCCGGTTTACCGGACATCAGATTTGAACAGCTCCTATTAATTCAATAATTGACAAAACTGCATGATGTTTTTTTTAATTTGGTTCTCGATTTTCTAAGAAATATAATCGTTGTAAGAATTTTTTCGTTTCGGGCATGGAATCATTCCATTTTTTTAGTTTTTCCCAAAAAAATCGAGAAAATCATCGTTTTTCCCAAAATGGAGCTCGGTGGTGAATTTTGCTTTTCAAGTAATTTCTCGTAATCGTTTTTTCACCATTTAAAAGGCTTCTACAATATTTTATTTTCCTTCGACAACCATTTTAAAGCGAAATTTGTGTGATTTTTTTTGTCTTTTTTTCGTTGAAATATCCGGTATTGTCCGGATGCCGGACATGCGGTAACCTTTTTAATTTTTCATCTACAGGCTTTAAATTCCATTTATGCTTTAACCTTTGCAGTAGTACACAGTACGCCGAAGAAAAAAAATTATAACTCCATTATTTCTTAATTCCGACTGAAGGGGTTAAGACTCGGTGGCCGCTTACCCTAAATACTTCGCTGCTATTTCTCTCGTCTTTCTTTTCTCGGATATAGCAGATACATAGAGAATGTATTACAATAATCAAAAAATGCAATCAGGAGATTTTTAGATTTTTCTCCTTGTAGACTTTGAGTCCAAAAGAAACATTTTTGGAATTGGAGCTGCCTGTTTGTATGTGAACAATTTAATTTTAAAAAATACAACGAACAAAAGTAATGATATTTGGTATCTACGCCAAAATTGTAAGTATATATCAAATTTTCGATCAAATTAATCATGGGGAGGAGGTTCTTTTATAAACAAATGCTCGATATTCTGTCCTATACGATAAAACTAGGCAAAAACTACCTATATTTGCTTACATATTTTTTAGATACCTTTTTTACTCGCATCTAAGGAAATTGTATACATTTGTTACTTCTATTTTATGTCGATAGTACATGAAAAAAATATGGGCTGTAAGAAAATATAAATATTAAATTCAATGAGCTGGAAAGGACTCTCTCTACTAATAAATATCACCTCAAAGTACTAAAAATTCTCCTCCGTTAACTTTATTTAATTTTTTTTTTTTGATTGGCAAAACACAAAATACATTTTGCTAGAGAACAGTAATTACAAGGATTCATAAAGTACTTGCAAGCGTTTTTCGTCAGATAAATTTATAACAGAGAAATAATTCTAGATTATAAACAGCATATTCTTTTTATTCATAATCGATTTATTGCACGTTTTAATCTAATAATTAATATTTTTATATACTCACAATAGTTTTTAAACACCCTTAAAACGTTCTTTCTAATAATACAAAGAAGAAAAATTCAAAATATTTAATTTGAGCTTTTTGACTGCAAATGAGGAATTAGAGGGAACGGTTGAAATAGAGAAAAAAAATTTCAAATTTATAAAACTTGAACGTACTTGCGACCCCTCGAGACGTGTTCTAATTGCCTTCAAATTTTATTTTTGTCTTTTTCCCACTAAAAGGGAACTTTTGGGCACTATTATAAATTTTAAAAAAAAGTTTTTTTTTCGTTCCATTCTAGTGTGCATTTCAAAAATATACTTGAAAAAATAACAAAAATATTAGCATGAAATATTCCGTTAACTTCGGAAATTTACTTGCATACTATCAGTGAATACTAATAGAATTTGCTTTTAGCAATATTATTTTTCCGTTCATGTAATATTCATACGCTAGAATTGTATTAACATTTTCGAAATTTAAAAATTTGTGCTCTGTAATTCCATAAAATCATAATTTTTTATTTAATCCATGATTATAAATGATCTTCAGGCTTTGAAATATAACACGATGAATTTTTCCAAGCATTTGGGAATAATGAAAAAATAAACAAGAAAATTCAATGCCTAATACTAAGGATTTCAGCTACACAAAAATTATGCAAATGCAAAACAGTATCTTTATAACGTCCAACTTTGGTCTTAAATTCTTCACTATCCGCTTTCGGCGACAAGCTTGCTCGCCGGTAACATGATTTCAATTGAATCTTGCATCATTTTAAATTCATGGTTCCTTTAACGACGTAAATTTAAACTTCAGATTGTGGTAGATATTTAACTCATGTTCTTTTAGTGGCCTTGCACTTGGTCTGTTCATTGTCTACATAAATGTCCCTTATGAAATCAAATAACTGACTATGTCATGCAATATCTACTTACATGTTTTCGGCGCCATCTTCACCTTCTTATTCCTCTGGCAAAGTATGGATTCGATTTCAACATTAAATGGCGCAATACATTTTATGGCCAACGGCAAGTTAGCTGAATTAAGCATGCTGAAAAAAAGAATAAAAAGATCGAAATTATAATCATTCAGCTTACTGGATATTTCTCAAGATACGTTATATCTTAGAGCTTGTTCTGCAGATTCCAAATTTTTTTGATGAGATAAAATATGATAGCAAAAAGTATTATCCTTACATTTCAGCAATGAATGAGAAACACGGAATTAAATATTTGTTTAAACAATCAAAACAGTTTGAATTGCGTTACAACAATGATAAGTATTGTAAATTCTGCCAAAAAATATATTTAAAAAATTATTAAAATTAGAGAAAAAATGGACAACTTAATTCATATTATTGAAAAGGAAATTTTTTGCTCTTTGAGATGGTGTAAAAATATATTTTGTGCTTTCATACGTTCCAAAGTTATTGAAAAAACGCCAAATTTCAATTAATTTTTAATTAATTAAAATCGTAACTAAAATTTCAAAACCCGGCTCCGAGGTGCACATTCCCACCTTCCAAAGTATTTTTGTGCCAAATTTCCTAGCTTTTGGTCCAGCGGTCTGCTCTGGAGAGGACCGACACACACACATTCTCCTTTATTATTAGAAGAGATGACATTAACTTTTCACTTACTAATACAACAAAAATTCATCGAAATTATCATTAATTCATTTGAGTTTAGATCAATACAAACCAATCAATTTTTCAAAATATAAGTTATTCCCATTGTTAAAATATCACAATATCATTGATAAGTTTGTACAGTACAAAAAACACTTAGGGTATCATAAATTTTATAAGATATACTACAAAAATTAATTGAAAATATTACTTAATCAAAAAGTATATCAATTAAATACTGAATAGTAAAGAATAAGGTTTCCAAGAGTATTTTTCAATTAAAACAATAATAACCATTGTTTTTTTCTTTTATACAATAAATTTCTTTTGCCCTTATGAAAGGATTATTTTTTAACCCCAATTCTTTTAAAGAAACATTTCTCTTGAGAATTTGTTTTAAATAATGAATTATTTTGATTAATGCTTCTCGTGTGCATTTGTCATTTGAAATCTTCAGATAAATTTATGCTTGTTATTAATGAATTTTAAACGTTCTTCTAATCGAATAGCGATATTTCATTCGTAAGTACAAATGAAAGCGATTAATCGCAGTTTACGGGTGTTATTTGTAATTTATTCTTTCTTATCTTGGCAGGAAAATTACAAAAGTATATTAATCAAAAAATTAATACATTTTTGGATTTTATATAATGCTGATTGGCATTGTGAAAGTTTCTATCTGATTTTTTAAAATTGGGCATTGAATTCGGAGTAAAAATACAGAATCAATGCGTCCAACATTTGCTTCAAATAATGAAAACAATGCAAGTAATATATTTTAATTACATTTCTATTGTTTAGATATGTGAATATATCGATATTGTCTAAATTAGTAGTAGTATCTGTGACAATGGAAGCAAAACAGCTAGAGTAAAATAAAAGTATCTTCTGAAATCACACTTTGAAAATAGTGACATTAACATATTTTTTTCAAGCAGAGGAAGCGCTTAAAATGCTATTACAGTATAAGTCATATAGTTAGTTAATCATAATTTTTTTCAATAGAACAAAATGTGCATCTATCAAAATTAAAAGTTTTGATCAGAAATTTTTAAACATTGGACTGTATATTTCATTTTAAAACGTGTTTCAAAATCGGTCGCATGACGATAATACAAAAAATACATTTCTAACAAAAGTGGTTTGTACTGTAAACAATGACAAATATTATTCCTTTCTCTCATATTTTCTTTAAAATTTCTTTCATTCATGAAAGCATAAGTTTTTTATTCTTAATCTACTACGGAGGATTTGATAATTTGTTTTAAGTAATGAATAATCTCATTTGAATCAATTATTTTGATTAATGCTTTCTAAGGAATAATAAATTTTATGTTTAAAATTGGTAAATAAAAAATAGTGTTTTAAAGTACTATAGTAGACAAAAAAATTCGCAAACTTGCTGCTTTAAATTATGTTTAAATTTTATTGTTTCTTCAGATAAAGAATACTTAATATGAAAGATGAATCATTTCTTCCACTTATTGCCTTATGAATTTGAGGGTGAAAGGTTTATTTCCATTCTATTTGAAAGGATAATTATAATAAATTTCCGCTTGAAAACTGATATAATATGAATTTATTCAAATACAAGAAATAATATAGGTACTGTATTTAAATATATATTGATATTTTCTATTTCTAATCTATCTTTATTTTGGGGAATAAGAATAAAAAATCCTTAAACATATTTCAACAATTAAAAATTAATTTGGAGGAAAAGAAAATGCTTTCTTTTACTATAAAAATTAACTATCAAAAATAAATATATTAAAATTAGGAGTTTTAATCCATAAGCAAATGTTTCCTATTCTGTGAAAATACATGAACTGGAAAATATTTTTTATGGCATTTTAAAAGTAGTGGCCTTTTCCTGAAAAAGAATTTTTTCAAAATATGGATAGTATTTAATCATAGATCTAAATATACTTGCTTTCCGTTTTTATTTCAAGAAGATAGAAATAGACTGACAATTTAAAAACATTGTTCAGCAAGTTGGATGATAGATTTGTTATGATTGCAGCATGAAATTCAGTTATAAAGGTCAATGCTTTCAGAAATTCAGGAAACGATGATGTATAAAACTTCTTTTAAACGAAATAAGAGTACTTTAATAATTAATGTAGTTGAAACAAGCGTGTATGAAATCATTTTTATGAAGAACTACCAAATATAAATGTGTATTCCTTCTAAGAAAAGTATTTCATAACATGAACACTTCAACGCATTATAATCTCATTAAAATAGAAGTACAAAGTTGTTAAAGATTTTACATATCGAGAGCAGGATGACTATTTAGTGTATATTTAAATGCATTTAATTCATAAGCAATTTGCTTTTATTTTCAGAATGAAATATTTTTAGTAATTCCATTTAATATTACAAATTTTTAATTTTATATGATATTGATACAAAATTAAAATATATTTCTGCATGTTAAAAATTACACTTTTTGTAATTTATATCTACTTTACCGAAACTGTAATTTATTTCACCATTCCCTTGCAATTAACAGGAAAAATAACGTACATTTTCACATATATTCATATGCCTTCAATAAATTATGAAGAATTTTAATAGTCTAGAATTCATAAGCATCATCGAATTATTCTTAATTTACTCGCCGATATCATTCTTATATTTCTCAACCGATTTACGAAGAGTCGGGACAAGTAGCTCTCAATCACTACTTTGATTTGTGTTTCTCTTATCGTCTCGATAACTTGTATTGTGAATCTTATTGGTTCTATATATATTGGGAAAAATAATTCTTACGGCTGGTTGGTATTGTCTGGGTGCAGTAATGAAATCGACTGTACGAAAACGAGGTAGGGTTATTACGAGGGCAGTGCTTAAGTAATGGCATTTCCGAAGATTGTAAGAGCTCGTTTCGCAGTAGGAGTCCGGGAAAAAATTATAAGGATTAGAATAACGAAAATTGTAATTGCAGATCTCATTCGATTTTTTCGTTCTTGAATGTGGGATACAGAACATTAATTAAGATTTATTTCGTCTCCAAATATATCAACATCTGGAAGTAACATCGTTTGTATATTTGGTATATACATATGGTAATTCATGTAAAATTAATATATTATTTTATATATCAATGAATGGAATACAAATAAAATTCCTTCCGCTGATTTTCACATTTAAATCTACTGCCTTTGAACTAAGTGCAAAAGAAATTGGAATTTATAATATTACAAATTATGTTGTGTTTTCGTTTCTGTCCTTTAATCAAAATGAAGCGCATATTTAATTCGCAAAGTCAATCCTTTCTTCAATTACTTGATTTGTATCTTTAGGTGGGAAATACATAATTAAAATATTTCATATTGCTGCCTATATATATATATATATATATATATATACAGGGTGTCCAACAAAGGACTCCCTCATTTTAAAATTAAATAA
>BGPR01002540.1:0-13675 GCA_013235015.1 Araneus ventricosus | reverse complement strand
CAAGCAACGGAGATCGATATAAGGAACAGAAACCAGTGATATGCTTGAGTCTGAAAGCCGTAAAATCTGATACAAAAAATTCTGTTATAAATGTTGCTTGACAGGTGGCGCTGCAGGTTGTATGCTATTCAGAATCGATAAGAAATCTATAAACTGTCCTTGGCAAGCACGAAATGCCTATTTTGAATCGATTGTGATCTGATTCAACGATTACTCAAATGACAGTTTATAGCTTTCTTCTCGAAATCTGAACTGCGATTACAACGTACAGCCCACCTGTCGGCAACATTTATAACTAATTTTGAAACTTTTGTATCAGATTTTACGCTTTCAGACTAAGCATATCACTGGTTTCGTTCTTATATCGATCTCCGTTGCCGAGTTATTTAATTTTAAAATGAGGGAGTCCTTTGTTGGACACCTGTATATATTTGAAAAGCATAAAAATTCATAGTAATATATTTTATAGACATAAAGCAGAGAACACTTATAAGGTGTCATCTTTTGTTATACCACCAAATTCGTCTGAAAAAATCTTTTTCTTTTATATACATTTAGTTCTTCTTAGTAGCATATCTTACATCATTTCGTTATTATAAGAAGTATCGTCATTTTATGCCAAATCATTTTTCAATTATCTGATAATATAAATTAAATTGAATAAG
Organism: Araneus ventricosus; assembly: GCA_013235015.1. NCBI lineage: Eukaryota > Metazoa > Arthropoda > Arachnida > Araneae > Araneidae > Araneus > Araneus ventricosus. The sequence goes on along the minus strand of BGPR01002540.1, from coordinate 13,010 downwards.
AAAAGGTAAATAATTACTAAGGCACAAGGCGTGCATCTCTTTTGGTTCTCACATGAAACACGGAAAAAATGTTTTAAAATCAAGGGTAGTGAAGTAATCGGTTTTGAATACTTAATAAAGTTTATGTATTCTTCATCATATGAGAAAAAAATGACGGGCTGTGAAAAGCCTGTCGTTCATCTAGCAACAAAGTACATAAACTTAGTAGTGCATATGTTTTTTTTTAGTTGTTTATTTTTTCACATCCAACGTCAAATGGGGTTTTCTGTTTTAGCTTCATTCGCGTATTCATTTAAATACACGAGATAGATTTAGTTACAAAATGTAATAGAGTACAATCAAAGCACTCGGTTATATAGAATTAGAGCGTTGCTTCTAACTGCTAAGATCTCGAAGAGAGTTTCACATTAAATGAGGATAATTACTATGTAAATAGACGCTTTTATAATTTATGAATTTTCATTTCTCTGCAATTTAAAAAAAAATTTAAAAAAATTATTAAATAATTATAAGTTAAAGATGTATTTCTTAATTCGTATAAATTTTTCAACTCTTCGGATAACCAGAGATTTCAAGTTTCGGAATATATTCAATTATAGGACTATTCTGAATTGCGAAAATATTTCCTGTTAAGGTCATTTGCGTATTTCTTAACCAATTTATTAACATCAAAGCCACACTCAATATATATATATATATATATATATATATATACTATATATATATATATATATATATATATATATATATATATATGCTCTCTATATCTCTCATATATATATATATATATATATATATTAAAGCTTATATTAACATTATTCATAAACTTATATACCCTTGACCGGTTGAACATTGACAATTTGAGAGTTCGAGAAAATTCATGTATAGAAGTTAACAGGTATTCAAAAGATGTTAGAGGATAAAACGTTCATTAACTGAATATTTTGTAACTATTTTTATATTATGGTGGCTGCTAAGTATCTTTATTGACTGCATGGGGATTCAGAACTACGTTTTGTAGATAAAATCTTTCAAATGGAATCTTTTTTGCAATGTTCGCGTAATTTGTAAAAATCAATCTACTTTGGAAACTGAATGTTTCTTCTTTGAATGTTTTGCAACCTTGTTATTTCTAAACAGATTTAAATAATTTCAAAAGATATTTAACTAACTTTTTTTGCCAAATGTTTTGCTATTCAAACTTATTGTTTATTCAGATTATATATATTTCAAAATTATATTACAGAAATAGTCTATACAATCTACATTAGCTTTATTTTTTATTTTATTTAGTTTTGCATTCTCTAGGAACAAACTCCTTACTGTTACTTTAGGTGTAGAACAAGTAGAAAGTTTAATTATTCATTAAGCTGTGGAAGTTTCAATGGGAAAAGATACTGGCACAATGACGACAAGGAAAAAAAACAATCGTCAAGGTCGAAAACCTATGGAAAATAGCATATTGCGAAAACATGGATTCAACAAAGCCAAATTCCCATGCCTTCATGCACGGATTCTTTAGCTGGGACCTGATGCGGGGTTGGCGACAAATCAAAACATTTGATTGATTGGGATTTCGGGATGAGGCTGGAGTGTGTGAGGAATGGGGATCAGAAGAGCAGCTGTAGAAGGGGAGAGAAGTCACTCTCCCCTACTGCCCAGCACTGACTTGACTTTCGATGTTTGATGTATTTGATTTTCAGAGCTTGAGATGGGTGAGGAAAAAAACAGTGTTAGGGACAAATAGGTGGAGTATAGTACAGATGAATTGCCGGCTTCAAAGCATTCTGCTCAGTAGAGGGAACAACCAGAAATAGTCAAACTCTGTTTATTTGATTACGGATCTCTTAATACGGCGAAAATATTTTCAGATGCTGAATTTCATATTTCAAAACATTTGTTATAATACAAAAATACTATGTCGAGAGAGCAGTGCGAGAAGAAAGATGACTACTATCTTCCCAAACTCTTGTAAATAAGAAATGAATCATTGACAAGGCTTCTTCATAAAGCATTCCCAGAATGAAAAAAATTATTTCCAGATTTCTACGTGCTCATATACGAAAGGCCCTACCATTTAAGTAAGGATGAGAAATTTTGCCTACTGTTATAAAATTTAATTTCCAATTTGAGAAGCTTTGGTTTAATATCAATTGCAATGGTCCGTTTATTACATATATTTGGCGTGTTACAAACACTACATAAGTAATTATGGAATTTTACATCTTAAATTACTTTTCATAAGTAATTGAAGATGTAAAATCTTATCATAAATTACTTATTAAGAATATATGATAGATTTCGGTCGGGGTACATAAATTTTAAAGCTATAGTTGAATATGAACTAAATATTCTCTTCAAAAATTGCGCTGTGGATCTTGTATAGAATGAGGTTTTCAAACCCCCGCCGCATTCGGTTTCAGAGACTGAAGCTGACAAACACATTGGCTGAAATTTTATCAACGAATTCAAACAAACAGCTTTCTTTAAGCCATTCGTTTCTTTTATCTCTTTTTAACACTATTTTCTTTTCTTTATTAATCGACATTTTAAATCTAAAATAATTATACACGATTAAAAAAGATGCTTGAAGTTCCAAGAATATGAAAGAAAAATTTGCGATGGAGATCCTGTTCTCAAGCTGGCAAAATAAATTTTTATTCAGTTTTATTTTATAAATGCCTTTTAGAGGAAATATAACTTTATATCGATGATACACAACAAATGTTCTTATGACATTAATAGCATTTAACCCTCTTCAGTGGTTCGGTCTCCTTGTAAAGCGATTCGAAAAGCGGTATTGAATTATCTATTTTAAAAGATGCGCCTCCTCGAATAGAACATGTTTCCCAACGCAGCCAGTTAAGTCTCTTCCCCACTAGAACCATTGGGCAATCAGCAACCCCCCACCGAAAGGGACTAACCACAAGATCATGTTCTTTCGGCTTGGAACCTATTCAAACCTACTCTTACCTGCTTTCGGAAAGCCCACCTGTTGTGTGATAAATTAACACTTGGTCTTCGAGATGACAGTTGGGATCTATTTTTCTGAATTTGCCAGTGTCAATAACACCAAACGTCAATGACACACCGGTTGGGGCGTATACCCTATTTTTTTCATGTTTTGAATAATACAATAAAGTGTAACATCTGAAGCCGCATAAGTTGATGATTTTAGATCTTTGTGACTAAATTTTTTGCCGTTTATTAATATTTGTATTTTTAACTATTGGTTGTATTTTATATTAGTAGTTTTTTTTATATCCAACGTGCTTCACTTTGATACTCGTCAGCATATTATTCTATGAATTTAAATATGGTCACTACATTTTAAGGATTAAAAAACAAATTGCCATTATATATATATATATATATATATATACTCTTATATATATATATATATCAATTATTTTTTATAATTTCTGATGTCGACAATAAAGTTTTTCATATTGCTGCTTGTTCAGTACTCCGTAAAGGTAGAAAATTGAGAAACGATCACAAAATCAAGCGGTGTTTAACTGGATTAATCGTTTTGTATGCACATAAATACTTATTATATGCAATAGTCGCAATACAACTGATCCATAAAACCCCTGATAATAATAATTAATAATGAGGATTAGAAATAACCTTCTTATCCCTGAATAATGTTTTAAATTAACTAATACTACAACCCTTTTTACTAAGAACTTGTACTATATGCTTGTTAAGAGCACGGAGAGTTAATAATTCTCAAAATAAACGTTTAGACTAAATGTTAGAAGAAATAACGTATACATATACCGTTATTTAGCACGCAAAGATATTATAACTTTATAATAAACAGAAGATTAATTCACCTCAAGATTAACTCAAATTTGAAACTTTGATACTATAGTACGGTCATAGAGCATCCATGTGGCCAAATTTTCAAAATTAAATTTATTCTTTATGTATAACTTTTTTATCGAAAAGAAGGTATATTAGAGTTTATAACAGGGCATTAGAGTTTTCGAATATTTTCGTTAAACGAAAATTGGACATATCTACAATTAGGGTTGCGTTTAGAGGTTACCGTGATTCAAACACGAAATGTAATTGAGGAGATCCATATCAAAATTCGATTTTACAATCAATTGATTACAATCTCTCTTTGTATACTACTTATACGAGAGTAAAAACAATCAACATTTTTAATCAATTTTACGAAAATGGGCCTTGGTACGGAAGTACAATTGTTGAATAATTTTTTCTACCAGATGGTTTTTAAAACTTGAGTAAAATCGAAAGAATAGGAGGAAAATCTACCACATACTTCGAAATGATCAGGTTCCTTTTGTGCTATTCAAAACACATTTCGACATTTGTCATTGCTAAATATAAAGGGAATTTTATAAGCATAAAAATGACACTTTATTCTTTATAAAAAAAATTTAAAAATTAAATTATATATCTAATTGGTCAGTACGCACTACTTGGAAAATAAATATCTTGTTTACAGTTTTATAATTATCATTAAAGTTCAGAATGAAAATAAAAACGTGTAGATAAATCTGGATTATATAAAAAAATTATACTTTAGATTACAGCACACGCACACACATCCAAATATTGCTATAGTAACAATTATATGTATGTGATGGTGGAATTTCAGCTACATTCATAGCCTGCGACTCTATTATTTTTGGAAGAACTGATCTTTAAACTTTAATATCGGATGTATCAAAGGTTTGTAACACTCCAATAATGTGGATTCTTGTCTCTCATAGCATTTATATAAAATTCACCTCAAATTGGTATTAGATTTGACAAAAAGCACGTTTGCATTTAGATTTGATCGCGTATTGAAAGAATGCTAATAGCAATACATATTTAATGATATATTTATTAATCTACTACATCATGGAATCAGATTTTGTTAAAAAAACTTGAATGTATTAGTGTATGTTTTTTGTAATTTTTGAGGATCAGTTTCCTTTCGCAATAAAACGTGCCTGTTATAGAAATTTTATAATTAACAAATTTATAAACTTTCATTTTATTTCTTTGAGATCATATTTAAACGCTTTTTTAATAATTCTAAAACATGTTCTTGTGAAATGTCATGTTATTTATATAACGTATTTTTAATCACCGTATATTTAATAGACATACATCAGAAACATTTCAAATTATTTTGAACCCGAATATCTGACGAGAAATATTTCGTAATATTAATTATGTAAAGTATATTGAATCAAATTAATTAATTCTAATTATTTAATTAAATTTCTATTTGTAACTTGTATTAAATAATTGAATGATTTAATTAATTTTTCCTTAAGCAATACTCATTCGTGATTCTTTGCTTCTTAATTTCTTATATATAATTTATTTCAAATTCAAAGCTTTATTTTATGTAGGGGCGTCCAAATATTCATTTCATTAAAGTGTCTAGTACGTGTAAATTCTATAAACTTTACATGCTTTAAAATAGAATTGTTCTTTAGTCTGTATAAATTTCATAACTTTCATTCATATCGCATAAAAAATCCGTATAAAAATTAAAATTCTGGATAATTAATTGTAGAGAGAGCTAGTTTGATATTTATTTTCTATCCATTTAGATATAACTTTCTTTAATTTGACGTCATTTCAGACTTCAAGTTTGGATAGCTATTTTTAGGAGGTAAAAATCAATTTTAACAATATTATATATTTTCATTGTACAGCTTTTCTAATTATCTTTCATTTGAGCAATGTTAAAGATTATTTTCTTGAAACTTTTCTTGAAATGACTATGTTTAAATCCTGAAAAATACAATTATCAAGTTTAAAAATTACTCAGAAGGATGCAGAATAATCATATTGATGTCCTCTGAAGTGTAACATCAAAACACTTCATTCTCGGTGTTCCTCGATAGTCTTTTCAGTCTATCCCTTTACTGCTTTGTACGGCGATGCTAGTTAACTAAACCTTTTTAGTCTCACTGAACATCTTATGTGATGCTATAAGCAATTTCCAGAATTTTTTGCGTCTACTTTTCCTTAGAAACGTTTCATTGTCGGGAAGTATGCCTAACTTTATTTTCCTGACTTCTCTATTTACATTGACGGTATTGCCTAAAGCTTCTTTTGAGGCTTTTAGAAATAGTAGTCTTTTCTCAAAATTGTCGTCTTTTATCATTTTTTTCTTTTTATTAAAATTAATATCAGTGTCAAAACTTTAATTAAAGTTTGGCTCACCAGTTGCGGTCTTTAAACATTTTGTTTTTACTTTTAAGTCTTTTATTAGGGATTTATCTCAAGAAGAACTTAATTGCGCATTCTTTTGATTTCTTAAACGTGTCTTTAATTTTTCAGTGGTCATATTCTTTCAAGAAAGGCGGGAAATTTTAGTAAATATGCATTGAACCTTAGTTTGTGAACTTTATTCTGGAGTCTGTCGCAATTTCTTTATTTTTTAATGTAGGTATGCATGTTCTCTTTTTTAAAAATGAAAATGCATTGCTCATGAATCTACGCTATACATACGTTATCAATGAAAGAAAAAAAGTCATACAGTACATTATACTTCCAATACATATTTTATATCCAATCACCAGTAGATATGTTTTCTATTTCTCCTTATTTTTAACGAAATTCTTAGTAGTTTAATATCGATTGTGATATACCATTGCCACAAATTTCTTTAAGACTTTCTATCCTAATTTCTAAGATATTAGAATCATTCAAATATTAGGTCAAGAGATGAATTCAAAAAAACTTTTTAAATTTCCTCAGTGGGAAATGCTAATATTAAATTTTATATTATCATCGCTTCATTAAATAACCACACATTTTGTCATTCGAATTATGTGCAATAATATAGATTGTCCGATAATTTTTGGGCACATTTCAAAAATTAATAAGGCAAACTAATGTTACAACTAATTTTTTTAAACGCGAAAGCAAATAAAAAAATTTTTCTGACAGGTGGCTTATCATTACGAATTTCTAAATTTTAACAGCGAGACATTTCCATAGCACATGGCTACCGATCAGCAGAAGCCACTGCGCTATTCCTGGTTTCCTTTTTAAGCCTTTTTTTAATATCTCGAACACTATTCAGTTTTCGAATTACGATTGATTTAACAAATTAAAGTGCTAAAATGTTCTACAAATACATGCTTTTTTAAAATCTAGCTTTAATAGTTTCGCAGACTATTATGGCAACGTATTTACTGCTAATGTGTCACAATAAATAACAAAATCTTTTTAAAGTGTTTCAAATTTCTTCAAAGATTGGTTATGTCATTTATGTTTTCAGTTTTTAAATACTCTTGTTACACAATGAAGAAAATAAATATTCCTTATGCAATGTTTCACTTAGGATTATAGCAATAAGAGAAATGTTTTGATCATAGCTTTGAACTGATTTTCGTATTATCACCAAATTCTAGTAAATTAACACCCGACATTGATACTCATTTCCATATTTGCAATCTTGGCATCACTTAAAAATTAAGAGTATTTAGCAAATAGAAGTAAGGTAACATATTTGTTATGTAGAAATAATATTCCTTTATATGGCTTATTAGAATATGCAGTAAAAGTTACAACCAAATGTCATTATGTCTAATAATGACCGTCTCCGATCATTAATCATATTATTAAGTAATTATGGAAAGCTATAGTCAGATGTCCGCACTTTAGTATTCTTTCGTGAAAAGTATAAGAGAAAGCGACACAAAAATGTATTATTCAAAAATCGTCAATAGGACGATTAAAGGCAGAATTTTTTGATGATCATTGAAGTTCTTTTCAGCCACAAACATGCGTTAACATGGTAAGCAGCATTTTTTGAAGCTAAATTAATAAAGAAATACTAAGTTTAAAAAAAGAATGCGTTACTTAAAAGAAGTACCGCATTTCAAATGCTTTTCAACCGTTTATACGAGAAAAGTCATTAAGTCAGTCACAAAAGATAAGAAAAAATAATTTACCATGATAATCACTTGGAAACAATTTTATTTTGAAACACAGTCTCCACCAATGTTGATACACTTATCCTATCGTTTTATCACCTCCCCAATTCTAGCTGCATAAAATTCTTTGGGTTGCTGTCACATCCACAGTAGGACTTTGTGTTGAACGTCGGCAACACCTGCAAAGTGTATACCTCCAAGATGTTGTTTTAGTGGACCAAACAGATGAAAAGTCTGGTTGGTCAGTGCTACAGCATTCACCTTACAGCCCAGACATAGCCCCAAGATTTTTTCATCTGTTTGGTCCACTAAAACAACATCTTGGAATAAAATACTTTGCAGATGATGACGACGTTCAATATTAAGTCCTACTGTGAAAGAGACAGCAACCCAAAGAATTTTATGCAGCTGGAATTAGGGCGCTTATAAAACGATAGGATAAATGCATCAACATTGATGGAGATTATGTTGAAAAATAAAATTGTTTCCAAGTGATTATCATGGTAAATTATTTTTTCTTTATCTTTTGTGACTTACTTAATGACTAACCCTCGTAAATTCAAGAAAATATTATTTCGCAAATAAAGCAGATTTAAAGCAAATCAAGTAAAAATATAAATATAAATCTAATAATCATTAGCATGCTAGCATTTCGACCACATCTGTAGAAATGATGGCTGAAGAACAAATTACACAGAAAATAATTTAATATAGTTTTGTCTTTTTTTTGTCTATGGTATTATGAAACACATCCTATGGTTTTAGAAGTTTAAAGTTATCTGTTAGGTAGTTTACATAAGTTCTGACCCAGGAAGAATTATGAAAAAAATATTTATTAGTCTCGTAAGGTTTCGTATAACTTTTTAATATTTTACATCAAAATTAAAGACTAAAAAGTTTCAAATGTCAAACTTTCTGAAAAACATCTCTCATTACCGTCCAAAACATAAATATAATTAATCGAATTGTAGATTCAGGTGGTTTTCTTCTAGTTGTCCCCTGTTTAAATTCGACTGCAGTTACTTTTATGAACGAATTTCATTAAAAAATTTCATAATTATAAAAATAACAATTAAAGTCTCACAGAATGACACCAACAAATTAATCTAAGAAAAGGTTTTTATGAAGGCTTCAACTTTTAATTCAGGAAATTATTTTAAGTGAAAACCCATGTTTCTCTTAATGATTTAATTACTGTTTTTTTATAGTTAAAATCAGAAACATGAGTAGCAAAACCCTTTTCTAAAAATCTTTCTTTTCCGTTTTGTATCTGAAGGAAAACATGAATTTAACTCACAAGCGAATACTTTTGTTAATTTATGTTTCGCCTCACAAAATTTGTTTTCTTCAAACTTTATGAAAAATGACTTGAAGATATTGAATACATTTTAAATAAATTCACTCTCCTACATTTCTTTGCGATGAAACATATTTAGAATGAATTAAAGAAAAGTTATTTTAAATATTTACGTAATGTCCTATATTTTCTAGTATTTTAATAATTATTGATAGAACTCGTCGTGTAGTCGTTTGCTAATATATTCATGCAATATTTATATTTAATAAGATGGATAATTCTTGTATATGTAATGCTTATACACTGGTGTCCAATAGTGCAGAAGTTTGAAGATCCTACAAAATTGGAATTAATATTTATAATGAAGATCACAATCAGTTGCTAAGAATCACAGGACATACTATCCTCGGAACTCACATTTTACAGTGAAGATAAGGTCACGAGGGCCACCAGAAAAGGATAAAGGCGAAAATGGAGTTTCGCCCATCCTGTTTCAAAGAATTCATAAACATATTGGTATTGCAACTTGGTGAATTTCGGTACACTCTAAGAGAAGATAAATGATAAGGGTTCTGGTACAAACTAATATTTTTTACACTTGAATATTCGAATAATAATCGTCAAACTATAATTTAAATTACATATTTAACTTATAATTATTCATGAGTATTCAGGATATTCAAATTTCTTAAAATTCAATATTACTTTTCGAAGATTTAAGTTTAAAAAATATCAGTTTGTGCAAGAACCCTCATCATTTAGCTTCCCTTAGAGTGTACCGAAATTCTCCTCGTTGCATTGCTGATATCCTTCTAAATACTAAACTGGAATTTTTATATAAGTATGGCTTTGAAACTGTGAAAGAAAAATTATGCCAAGATTCGCGCATGAGCAGTAAAAAATTTAGAACAAATACTTATATTTCCTGTAATATTCACATTTTTAATACGAATTTTTACAGAATGCACACAATGTCACTTTTTATACAAGTGCCGTACAATTTAATGAAAAACCCTACATGTTATAAGCAAAAAACATTCGGAAAAATTTGGAATTTTTTACGAAAATCTTTATATTCCAGAATATCTGTGCTGTGTTTACGGCAATGCATCCAAATATTATGCATATTTAACATATAAGTTAAATCTCGTTATCAGCTTTCTGTGAAACAGGATGGGTCAAATTCCATTTTCGTCTTCAGCCCCTTCTGCCCCCCCCCTAATTGCCCTCGTGTCTGAATCTTCAGTGAAAAATGTGAGTTCCGATGATAGTATGTCCCACGATTCTCAAAAACTAATTGCGAACGATAGTATCCATATTAACTCCAATTTTGTAGCATCTTAAAAACTGTGCATTATTTTTTGGACACCAGAGTATGCATGTTACGGAATAATTTCTCATGACTTTTGCTTTAAATATTCAATTACATTAATTATATTTCGTTATTGTGGTCACAGAGCCTGTTTATAATATATCAATAACAGTGCCAGAAGATCACAGAATCGATATAGTTTTCAATCTAAGTTCCGCATTGTATACGAGTCTTTTTTTAAGTTTAATCTGTTATAACGAACATAAACGTCATCTTTTTGGTGGTCCATGGATATCTGGAAAGTAGTTCTCGATTACAATGTAGTTTCCGTCATTTGCCAAAGAATCAAATCTTATAAATTCATTTGCAAGATAACTTTATTAAATAGAAAAACGCTTCAAATCGGTATTTCAAATTAAATTAAAACTGAACTATCATTCTTTTTGCAGACTGAAGCATAAATCTTTTTTATTGCGGAAACAATATGAAAATTATACACTTTCCGCTTATTTACGAACTGTTTACCAAGAGAATTAACTCTTCAAGTTATTTGTACGGAATTGACAAACTTCAACCAGTAAATTCTAACATTATAATTATGATTCCATGAAATTGTTTGCTTTTGTTAATAATGAAACGTGTAGGGTCTGCTAATTAATTATGCAAATGACCAACTCGATGTCTATAAACAACATTTTTATTAACATAACAAAAGCGACGTCGGTATCTAAAACAAAACAAGGAAAAATTCGAAACTTGAAACTGAATTATTTCACAATTGCGCATTTATTTTTAGTCACGTTCAACTCGATCTCGTCAGTTCACTTCTCTGTCTGAAGTCTTGACCGCAGCGCCACAAAACGCATTTTTTAAAACTTTTTTCGTACATACTTTGATCTAATATTGTTTACCACTGTCTTAAAAATAATAATATGCACACAAAAAATATATCATCAAAATTTATCTCGTTATGTTTAATTTATTTAATTTAAAAGAACCATTTTATAAAGTTATCTACACTCTTTCCCAAAATTTTATAGAATCTTGTATTTTGCCTATATTTTTTGTTGTATATTATGCATTTCGATGCAACTAACTGTTTAGATGTGTTATGTGTATTAAATTGAAATAAACAGCAGTTCTACCCCGTATATTTATGCCAGTTTTTAAATCATAGAATAAACAGAAATAACCTGTCCCAAAAGTTTATAGACAAATGCAATTTTATGCATATATGGTATCGGTAATCATGATGTCGATTCGGAGACTGATAAATACCTTGTAAGAAAAGGAAAGCGGTCGTTTGTTCTGCATTTCAAGACGCCTAAAGCTTCTCAGCTCTCTAATGAAGAAGTGAGTAAAATTCTGCATTTGAAATTGCTCGGTAAGACTGTTAAGGAAATATTGAAATTTTAAAATCATTTTAAAAGTATGATTCTTCGTGTATTAACTCGTAAGACGCCACATGAGCCAAAACCTCGTTCGGAAAGACCTCGTGTGACGGATATTCGCAGTGATAGATGGATACAAAGAACGGCTTCAAGTCAGAAAATATCGGTTCTCGAAATTACTAGGGCTTCCCGGTTGCAATTCTCCAAGAACGCTGTTCATAGACGAATTATAGAATCTGGTTATATGATCCACGCAAAAATGGCTCGCAGATTACCACTCTCAAAGTTTCACATTAGTAAGATATTACAATGGTCTCGTAATCACATGCCATATGGTGATAAATGGATGGCTGTCCTTTTCAGTGATGAAAAAAATGGAACCTCGATGGACATGACTGGAATATAAAATATTGGTATGATTTACGAAAAGAGCCCAGGATCTTTTTCAGTAGGCAAAGTGGTGGTGGATCTGTGATGGTATGGGCGGCTTTCAGTTTCAGCGGTCAAGTGGGTTTGGCCTTTTTAGATGGCCGACAGAATTCTCCTCAATACATTAGAAACACTGGGAAGTCATGTTATGCCATTTGCAGAAAATATAGGTGGACGAAATTGGAAATATCGGCATGATAATGCTCCCATCCATACCTCCAATGCTACGAAAAATTATTTAAACCCGAAAAATGTTACTGTTCTTGAGTGGCCGCCGATGAGCCTTGATCTGAACCCAATTGAGAATGTGTGGGGCATTATGTCTCGGAAGGTATATGAAAATGGAGGGAATTTTTTTCAGTGAATGCCTTGAAGACAGCCATTGAAAGTGGATGGTACAGCTTGGAACCAGAGATATTGCAAACCTTAATTATGTCGATGGAAAAACGTGGATACAATGTCATACTGAAAAATGGAAAGACTTTAAACTATTAAGAACATTGTATTGAGCACCTTTTGTTGAAAAGCCATATATTCTATAAACCTTTGGGGCACCTAATAATTCCATTTTGTTATATAACTGAAATACGAATTGTTATTTTTTCTAAATATTTCGTTGAATGCAAGTCGCATATGGTTTAAATAAACATATTTGT
>BGPR01002539.1:129204-172652 GCA_013235015.1 Araneus ventricosus | reverse complement strand
CTCCTGACTTCTCAAATTTGGGTATTCCTTCGGACCCGACCGGTGGACAAACAGGGGAAGGTCAACCTGCTGCCGGCGGTAGTAGCTCTGGTTCTGGTTCCAATGATGATCGGAAAGCTAGCTCGTATAGATTTGATTCGACTGCACTGGAAAGAGCTGCGAAAGCAGCTAGAGAACTGGAGCAATCTGGTATGCAATTGCAGTCGAAATATACATTATATTCTATCCTATAAAAATCTTATGTAATAATGGGAGAAAATATGATCTTGTAAATAATTATTCAAATTTCTGCATCAGGCCAAATTTTTAAGAAATGTAAATACATAAATTTATGCTTCTGATATGGAAAATGTGATTTATTATCGTCTAAGTGCATCTACACATTGTTCTCTAGGGTTTGTTTACAAATTAAGTTTTATTGTTGTTGTCTAGCTGATCAGGTCTATGAGGTCATCTGTTCTAAAGTAGACAGAAGAATAATAAAGATTATTAACTATATGGTTTCGATTATCCTTGATTATTATTTAGGTTGATTTTTATTTAGGAGCAATCAATCGCATGATGCAACACTTGCATAATAGTCATCACTGTTTCACTAAGCTTATTTTTCAGATGGGCAGGAGTTTTCTACCTATATTTATGGTACTTCGGACTATTCTGCAAGTTATGATTTTAACCCATCAGCACATGCGCTGGGACAAAATCTACCCCAGCTGCATTTTTTTTTTTATAGAAAAGGGGGTTATTCCTAAATGAACATTCTTATGCATATAGTACCTTTCAAGATCATGAATGGATGGTCAAAAGGAATTTCTTTTGCATTTAGGAAATTGGATTTTATTACTGCAATAATGCCAGATGGAGGGAATTTTACCCTGCTTGTGTGTCATTTCATTTTAGTCCAGCATTGAGAAACGAAGTGGGGGAGGGGGGATGAAATGAGTGTTTACGAATGCGAAAAAGAATTTAGAGCTGGTGTGAAGAAATTAGCCGGAGAACAAGAATACCTCAAACAAGAAAAAAAAAAAAGAAAAGAGGATCCGGATGTTTCAATATGTGTTTCAGAAAGGTTGATAGAAAAACGTCACTTTCCTGTTCAGAGGACAACAAACTAATCTGTAAAAGGCATGTTATCATATTTTCTGAACATTGTTCAAACGATAAGCAGATGGAATGACTAAAATGCAGCTAAGTTATTTTTCATAAAAAATAGTACATTATGTAATAATTATTAAAATTATACCTATTTTTGTAGCAATTTTAGGTATCGATTACCCAAAAAATTTCAATACAAAGAATATCAAATATGTGTTTCTAAATATTGATACACCTAAAAATTATGTGCACTTTAAAAAAGTCTGTTGAAATAATTTCATTTGTTTTATCGCAAAATTTGTCAGTTGAAACTTTTATGTGTGGATTTTTCAGTAAAAATACATGTTCAACTAAAAGTCGATTTTCAGCAATAAATATCAAAAAGTATCGCTTTAAATTGTTTTTAACTCTTCAGATTGGTTCATAATTTAATATAAAAGCTTTATTTTAGCCTAATCATGTGTCACAAGCTTATTATCAACAAACAAGAATGGGGTAAAATTTGTCCTCCGCTTGTACTGTATGTAGCAGAAAGGAGCGCGTGTGCTGACGGGTTGAACCATAGCTGTCTTAGCAAAACTGGTGCAAAACATTTCTTGTATTCTTTTATATGAATATTCAAACATAGTGAAGAAAGTCATTTTGTTTTCGAATATCTCATTAAAGCTTATCAAATTTATTTAAAAAGGAATCCTTGTTTTTTCACTAAAGAAATTATATAAGCTAATATCTGTTTTAACAGATCAATCAATTTACAAAATGCCTTCATATCAAATTAAACTTTCAACACAAACACCCATTTTTGGAACATTTAAACACATGTAGGTCATTTGAACCAAAAATGGTTAAAAATTACTACTTATTTTATTGGCTCTCCTAACGAAAAAAATGCCTTTGATATATATTAATATCAAAAGTATTAATTTACATACACAATAAACATTTTTACATCTAAACATACAAAAATTAGTATTAAAATCAATACATTAAAAGATTTCAAATTAAATGGTAACAAAAATTATTAAATCTACAAATAAACTCAAACACTGAATCCTCCCCAAAATTTAAAAAACTTGATCTGAAATCATACTAAAGTAAAATAAAGAATTATGAAAGTAGATTCATTAAATATTGCAAAATCCTAATTGTAAACACTCCCTAAGAACTAATATTAAAAATATATTGCACTTTAAATTAAAATAACATGGCAAAGATTTGAAAAAGACAATCCTATATAGAAATTCAACAATTATAATGGCCTGGAGACATTGGCATCTCCATTTCCCATGTTACCCATACAAGTTGTGTTTAGGGTATAAGTACAATTTTTAACATATATAAGGAAAATTAAACTTTTTTCCCATAAGTTTTTCTTTACCCATTCCACTCATAATGAAAAACTTATACATAAAGCAAGTAATTTTTTTCTGCGTAAAAAAAATTTAAATTGTCTTTAAGAAATCAATATTTTATGCATTGACATATAAATTAACATTTTATGTTGTAGCCGTAAGTTTATATGAATCTAAAGCAGTAGCACACACGTGAAATAAATCTAACTCTGGAGCCACCAGTAAAAAAAATAACTCCTGTAAGTTTTTAAGTAAAAAGTTTTTCCTGTATCTTCTTCTCTTAATTTCGTCCTTCGAAACTACCGATGAAGTTATAGGAAGTAACATCTACCAGTTTTGATAAATCCTGAGAATTTATTAATGAAAGATTATTGTTAGGATCAAAAAGACCTCACATTATGAACTTGAGGATTAAGCAAGGTTTACATGAGGCCAGTTTTGTTTCACCAATGTAGTTCACACATGTAGAAAGAGATAATGAGGAGACAATGGCAAGTACTTGCCATTGTCCACTCTCCTGCACATGCCTAATCGTCTTTCAGCACATGCATGAACTTATTGGTGTGACAATACTGGCCTCATGTAAACCCTGCTTTAAGCAAGGTTATAGAGTGCAGGACTAGCACCATATAGATTGGTAAAAAAGTAATGCATAATCCACTGTATCTTGGTAATGGTAAGCACAGGAGAAATGAAATTTTGTTGGTATAAGTATTGTTCATTTACTACAATTAATTTTGAAATGTGTTCTGAATTCATTGTTTATGATTAAAATATTTTGTAATTTTTACCCTTAGCAAATGCCAAAGAATACCTGGATCTTGCTAAAATGCAAGAGGTTAATTATCAACTTGATAAACAAGCCAAAATGAAAGAGTTTGAAGCTCATATTGAAAATGCCAAAGCAGAACAAATTCGTGTACAGCAAGAAGAACGGAGGAAGACTATTGCAGAAGAAACAAAACATAACCAAATGGTATTTTTTTCATGCATATGGTTAGAGTTTTTAAAATTGTATTTAAAAATAACTTAAATTAACAATACAGTAGAATTCCCATTATAGGAATATTCAATTATCTTAATCGATTTTGGGAGGGGAAAAAAAAAAGGCTAAATGACAGTGGGAGCACAGTCAAAGGCCTTGGCATGTCACAATACATGAAAATGTATAATCATGATTTGAGACTTCAATATTAGCTGAATATTTAACAGATTGCATAACTCCATTTATGCCAGTTATGCCTTGGTTTTTAGACTTCAATTTAATTCCCAGCTTTCTAGCTACATCTTCTCGAATGAACTGTTGAAGCTTTATTAAACATATTATCTAACAAACTTCTTAATTTAACTTGGCATCCGTCTGCAGTTTTAGCGTATATAAAAAGGGTATTTAGTACAACCGATTTATTTGTGAGCGTCGAAACAGATACTTCGGTCTGACCTTCGGCAGTACTTTGGTTTGATTTTTCTTCTCCACCTTCCCCCGCACTCAAATCTTGACTAGCAGTGAGACTTTCATCTGACTGATGTAATAGAGAATTATGTAATTCCCTGCAACGAGAAACACTGCATCGGTGTTTAGACATACAGGTACCAGATTGAAGTCTGAGGCAATTTCTGAGAGTCCTTCCCCAAAGAGGTTAATTCTTCAAAGTAATTCCAGGGTTCCCACGGTCCTTGAAAATCCTTGAAAACTCCTTGAATTTTATTTGCCGTACTCGGGGCCCCGGAAAAGTACTTGATTTTTCGTTGGGTCCTTGAAAAGTCCGGAAAGGTACTTGATTTTTTTGTTGGGTCCTTGAAAAGTCCATGAAAAATTCGAAATGTACTCTGTCTTGAGAATTCCAGCACCGGAAAAAGGGTGTTGCTATGGGAACGCTGTCAGTCACTATTCTTTTCTTTAGTTTGGAGGAAGAGAGAGGGGTGGCAAAAAAGGGTGTTGCTATGGGAACGCTGTCAATCACTAGTATTTCCTCTCTGTCTAGGATGGGGGCTGGCAAAAAAGAGTACGGTTTCACTATGACCCGGGGATTCCTTGAGATCCGAAAAAACCCGACAAATTTTATTCTAAAACTGGAATTTTTTTTTTTATTTTGATAATTCTTATCAGACGAGATAATATTCGCTGGTTTTTTATAGAAAGTAAAATAAAACATCGATGACTACCAATGAAAATCGGTCATGTACTGACAATCAGAAACGGAGGCCATCCGCGTTTCTACGCACGCGCCAGGCAGCGGGATGTTTACATTTAAATTTCCGTGGAACCCAAACTTCGTCTATGAACAGGATCGCGTTCCCTTTATTAGTTAAATTAGATAGTTCACGATTTTACACCGGAATGAGGTGTCAGGCAATGAGTCACATGAGCACAATTCCGGAGTTCTTTGTTAGTTCACGCTCAGTAAACATCACCCTTCCATTCTTCACTTTCCCGGTATTTTGATGAAAATAACTCCGCCCGGCGCATGCCCAAAAGCGAGGAGGGTTTCCGAATCCGTTGCTATACAATACTCAGTTGATAGATATTAATTGTACTCAAATGTGGAAGACGCACAGGAATTTGGCATCGTGCCAAAGAGATTCAGACAATTTGTGAGATCGTAAATTTTCTTTCATCTGTCTATACAAAAAAAAAAAAACATCCACACTGGATACTGTTTGCTTCTTTGATGATTTAAAATCAAATAGGAATTATAACCAGAATTAATTAATTTTTCCATTTCAAGGAGATCTTTTTGGTGAATTATTGCAATACCTGACGTTATTATTAATATTTTATGTCAGCATTTTTTTTGTTAATTTTGTGTATTCTTTTTTTTTCTGTTATGAATACGGATCATTTTGATAAATTATGGGATCTTCAAAGTATTGGACGGAAATTATTTATTATAGAAAAGATTTTTTTTTGTTCGTATGTATGCATGCATGTTCGGTTTTTGTTCTTTATGCACTCCCAAACGGTTTGACATACAATTAAATTTTGTAAAGTGATGGATTTAGTGCAAGAGGGAGCTCACGCCGTACATTTTTTAAAAATTTAATTAGATTTTTATTTATTTAATTTTAAGTACTAAATTCCGGCGTTTTTTGCACATTTTTGCGAATTTTCATTTTCCCCCATTATTATTTTTACATACGTGAGAAGAAAAGTTATGCTTTCGGTATTTTAATTTATTATTTCTTGTATTTTTTTTCTCTTTTTTTTCTCTTTTGAGGTTTTGTTTCTCTTTGAGCCGATTTTTATTTTTTTTTAGCCGTAATGAAAAAAATTGGTTGGAATCAAAAGTTTAATTTTTTTTCTATAACGAAGAAATATAATGCTTCTGTGTTTTAATATATAAAGATTGGAAAAAATCGTTGTCTTGCCGCCTTCATGTTTTTTTGTCTTTTAATGTTTTTTTTTCAATGGATATTTTTATCAAGATTTTACTTTGCTTAAGATTTTTTTAAGTTTATATTTTTAATCAGTAACGCAAGGAATGCTCCTGTTACAAGGCAGAAGGTTTGTATCTTTTTTTAAGGACCAATGGTAATGGTTTTTCTGTCTTCGTTGATTTCATAGAGGCCCCTTTGAAGAAATGGATTCTAAAATGGAAGGGTCGGTTCCATATTGCCGAAGATCGACATGCAAACCTTTTTGAGCGACTCTTGCACATTTTCAATAAAATTTTTGTCTTTTTCTGTCATTTTGAGTTGTTTCTATGAGGGCTACTAGTATGAGACACACTGGAAAAGGGAGGCCGCCCCCTTTGAAAATTCTGCAACATGTTTCCCAAACAGAAAAATTACGGAAGTGTGAAAAATATATTAAGTAATGAGTAATAATTTAATTAAGATAACTAATAAGTGTAAAATTAATTTATTAGGCTACAGATTTCTTGAGTGTCAGTTATTTTCAAAAGGTTTTTGTTCTTGTTTGGAAAAATCCTACAGGCGCCTATAGTAATCAATTTTTACTTATATTAGTTCTTATTAATAAAACTTTTTTTTCTTTTTCAACGTTCATAGATGATTAATATAAGTGGTTTGATTACTAAAATTGAACATAAAAGAGCAAAGGATGCCAGATTATACAGTTTTTTTACTCTTCATTATGGCAAATAGTCGGGTACATTTTTGTGCTCCGTTCACACAAACTGGCTATTCAGTTAGTACATAAATAAATATATGGGAAAAATTTTGAAGAGTCATCATAGTTGTGAGTCATACATCACACTGAATTGCATTGCATTGGTTTCTGCACTGCAGAAGTTTACAGACAAACTAGCTGAAAAGACTGAAAAAAAGTAGAGATTTTAAATCTACTGCAGAATCCAATAGTTTTAAGAAAACAGAAAAGAAAGGGCTAATGAAGTCAAAATGATCTATGAAAAAATTGAGGTTTTAACAGAGCAACTGAAAATGTAAATTTAAAGTACTTTAAAGTTTATTTATTTAAATGTAAATAAAGGTCTCTTGCTTTTTTTCTCCCTTCAATCTCAAGCAATGGTCAAAAGTAAGAATAGAGGTTCTTGTGTGGCTAACATTTTTTTAATGAATTTTGTTTCAGCTAATGTGTTTGTGTAGTGAGCTACCAAGTAAATGCTTAGTAGTAGTTTGTGTAAAATTAGCATGTGGTAGTAGTACACTATACCTAATAGTAAGGGTGTTTGAATTGTGATCTCGAAACTCACTTAGCACTGCAGATTTTGGTTCACTAACTGCAAGGTGTGCAAAACATGTGCCTTTGATATTCTTCATTTTAGCATCTGAAAGTCGTAAGTAAGAAAGTGATCATGCATTTGAACGTTAAAGTTGAAAATATTTGATTTAAATTTGTCCTTTGCATTTTTGTGTTCTAAAATATGTAATTTTATGGTCCTTGAATTTTTTAAAAAAGGTCCTTGAAAGTCCTTGAAAAGTCCTTGAATTTTATTCTTCAATAAGAGTGGGAACCCTGAATTCACTCTTTTCAGTTTGTTTGAACTACAATAAAGTGCATATATAATTCAAGAGTGATTATGTTCTGGTATTTTCTGAAAAATCTATTTTTTAAAACTACGGATTCTCCGTAGTTCTACGCAATTTCGGCTTCTACTACGGACTACACAAATTATAATCCATACTACGGAGTTCTAGGATGAAATGTTTTATTTAAAATATAATTAGAAGACCTAATTTTCTCTTTCTTAAAAATCATTTCATGAGTAATTATTTTTGTAATAATATGAAACATTTTTTTATAAGAAATATGAAAAACCGGGGAAAAAAAATTATGTTTAGTGGAAATTTTTTTTCATATATTCTTGTTGTTTACTTTGGATTATGCTGAGTTAATCCAAATGAATTTTTTAGAAAATGCCATACCATAACTAAGAATAACTACCTCACTTAAGAGTGGTCCCATAAGATTTATATATATATATTCATCAATGCTATTCATACAAAATGTTGTTATATTTTTAATATTGTTTTCTTATCAATTTTGATGGTTTCTTTTCGTGTGTGTTATAGAATGTTATTGAAAACTCATGAACGAAGACAAAATAAATCAAATCAATTCTTATGTGACAAAAGTGTATTGAAAATTGCATGCAAAAGTTGAATCTGTGCCGTATTGAATGAATACACATCTGTTCCTTACACATAATTTTCCTGCCAAAATTTCAGGTATTTTTTCATGAAGCCACAATCACCCCTGATAATTGTAATACATACATATTGTTAAAAAAAAGTGTCCAGTTGGGTGTATGTGAATGTAATCCAACAAGCAGGATAAAAAAAATAAAGCTTTATTCCACGAAGATTTCAGAAAAACATTAAGCACAGGTAACAAAAATAAACAGCATTTGTATAAGTTAACAACACAGATCTCTAATAAATCTTAGTAACAGCACTTTCAGTAACACTCAATGTCTATTAGTTCACCAGCTTGCACTATGGTCAAAGACGACTGACTCTTTGTTTGAGAGCTTGCTTTTTATACATTTTCCAACAGGAAATGATGTCGCATAGTAATCTCTCGAAAGTTCTTGATATTTCTGTTCCTAGTAGAGATAGGGTCAAATTTCTTGTATTTTCTAGAAGCTTTGTTCTTTCACCAAAATGGTTGCCAAGGTTGGGGATCATTAGCTTGGCTTTTAGTAAAACATTTGTAAAACTGTATTTCCTGCCATAAGTTTAGCATGCTAACAACTTTACAGCTTTGTAACAATATGTATAAAATGAACCTTCATGCATAATTTAATGTATGTTTTTTTATGTAAATCTTAATTTTCTCTGCCTTATGTTTATTAAACTTAATTTCATGAATTGATGTTGCTGGTTCTTATGTCTAAAGTCTTTATTTAATTTTTGAACTTTATCCAATCATCTGAATTTCCACATATCCGAATTGGCCCTAACCACATTTAATTTGGAGAATTGGAGTTCTATTCTACTATGGAATCTATGTGGTATATCTTTATACCCAACTAAACAGTTACGATTTTGGTCCTGATGTATTTAAAAGTAATTCAAATATTTGAACCGAATTTAGTTTTAAACAGCAATGCTTAATATAATTGGGTTATAAAACTGTTTATGAAATAAAAATTATGCAATATTATGGTTCCTTAGACAAAATACACATATTACATTCTTGGTGATGCAGCTGCTCCTTGCTTTTTGCATACTGTCAACTTGTCTTTGTCTGTATTCTGTTTTACTTTCAATTTTCTATTTAATATATATTTATATATAGTACTATCGTTCTTTCTTTATTAATATTTATTCCTATACAAAACTTTTTTGTTCTAAAATAAGTTTTAATTTACATTAGCTTATTTTCTACCTTTGTTTTGCTATCTTTCATTTTAATTTTAAAATGTTTGTTCTCTCATTTTAGCGTGCTCAATACCAAGACCAACTGGCTAGAAAAAGATACGAAGATCAATTGGTACAACAGGTAATATATATCAATTTTATGCATAACATTATGTGAGAGAAAAGTGATGCTTTTATATATATATATAATTTTATTAACTCTAAAATATAATTAGTAATCTGAAAATATTTTAATCTGGATATTAGTATTATTTTATTATTATTTGGAATTTAGCAATTTGTTATTAGTATTATGCATAAAAGTTTTTTAAAACAATGAGTGCAGTTTATATCTTTATTCTTTCACATTTTCAGAAATATAATTCATTCAAGTATAGGATTTTTTAAATTTCAAATTTGTATTTCTGTTGCCGTTATCTCAATTTAGTAAAAATGGTTAAAAATTAGTTTTATGTTATCACTACTTTCAAAAGAAAACATTTCTGCCTTAGTCACTATTAACCTATATTGGTTTGCAACAGCACTAAAGCAACAACTGGCATTTTCAGAGAATCTAACATTGGGAAAAAAAGACAAATGTAGGATATTAATTACAGCATGGCAGTTTAACCATCTAAGCAGCTGAACAAGCTTTTGTGATTACATGTTCTGCTCAAAAGCCGATTATTCTTATTAATTTGTATATTTTCTTGAAGTTCTGCGAGTGAAAGCTTCCATTGCATAACAAAATTTATTGATTTTCTGCTTTAAAAGCTAATTAAAGAAAAATAATTAGCTGCTTAGAGGGTTAAAAATTAGCATGATTCCGTGGAAGAATTTCAGGGTATGATTCTAATGTTTGTTAAATTTGGTTAATATGTGTGAAATATTATCTTGTTTTGCTGTGAAATTCCATCAACTAAAATATCAAGCTTTATTTTCTTATTGTACTTCAAAATGCCAATGTCCTGGTAATCTTATACCCAGTGGCAGAATACTTTTCAATAGTCTGCAACGGAGGTTGGGTCTCTTAAAAATAGTCTGCAGAATAGTGCGCGACTATAAATATTTTGCTTTCTTTTTTTGAAATATTTATATCAACCTACAACTATTAAAATACGACAAACATAAATTAAAAATCATATAACATCTTTATTATTTGTATAATATAATTGTATAAATTAATAAACAAAAACATATGAAGTATCAAGTTGTTTCAGAAGTAATATTAAGCATACTATACAAATACCTATGCAGAAAATTATATTTGGGTACTTTTCCGTTTTAAACACAGCACTTGGTGTCTTTCTGTTTTGGTGAATTTTTCAAAACAATACAACACTAGCTCATATAAATGAAATATTCTTCAATATGTTGGATGTTGTTTAAAGACTAGCTGCGTGGCCCGGCGTTGCACAGGCTGTCTCGAATAATGCGTCATTCCCTGGTGGAGAGAAGAAGTGTGGTTATGCGACGCCTCGGGATCCATACTTTATCGTATGCCTGCCTCCGTTTTTTTTCAACAAATATTGTCACTTACTTTCCCCAACAAACGCAAATATTCTTTCAAATCTAGTCTTTTTATTACTTTATTTTCATATGCCCGCCTCCGGTTTATTTAATCCAGCCTTTTAATTACCTTATAGCTAATAACCCAACGTTTCTCGGGATCCACATTTTTTCATATGCCCGACTCTGTTTTTTTCCCTACAAATATTATCACTAAGCTTCCCCAACAAACGTAAATCTGTTTTAAATCCTCTCTTGTTGGATTAAAACTTTCAATTCTAGCCTTTTTGTTACCTAAAAACAGTATGGTTTGAATGAAAACGCTAGAATTTCTATGTTCATGAATTAAAACAGATTGGCATACCATTTGTTTTGCAAAAGAAAAATACAACGAAATAAAAAACAGAAACGATAAACGATTTAATAGTACACCAAACTGATAAATTAAACACCAGAAACATATAGTCTCGTCTTGCCCGTATTTGAATATTAATGAAAAGAGAAAAACGGATAAAAATTAATAAATATTTTCCCCAACAAACGTAAGTGTTAAGAAACACCGTACGACAAAAAAAAAAAAAAAAAAAAATGCAGAAAAACATTTTTTTCCCGATGTTTATAAATAAAAACTCCAAAATTCGGAAGCTCCCTAAAAAAAAGAAAAAAATAAAACCTTTTATACAAACCCAGATGCAAGAACAACCGATGTGACAGATAGTTATAGGAGCTGCCGATAGATGGCCTCACAATATTTCATTCATATACACATTGTCACATAGTTATAGGAGCTGTCGATAGATGGCAGCACAAAATTTCATTCATTTACGCGTTTTTAATTAATATCTTTTTAACTAATTGTAATTCCAGAATTTCAATGGTTGAAATGGATTCCTTGGATTATTCCCCATCGTTTGGTACCTTCCGCTCGTTTCTCCTTTCGGCGGTTCGTGAGAAGATAGCCGGACATAGATACATACATTCGTTTGTTTACCTTCGGCTTTTAGTACATAAGATTTATGCCTCCTGTTTATTGTAAAAAAAAGTATGCCAAAAAATGTCTTTCTTGTATGTTTTTAATTTAAAATGCAATAAATAATTGCTTTTTTACGAAACAAAAACTTTGAAACTTTTTAGCGCATTTATCCTGATATGCATTTTTTAATGGTTTGTATGCAAACTGATAAATTGTTCTGCAATTATACGTATATAAGATTTCATAGTATCATTGTTTATTATTTAAAACAAGGAAGAACAGAGCTGTCTTCCTCTAAAATTCTTGATACAACTTTGATTTTATGGAATTTTGCATTTGAACATATGTAGATACATTTTGAAAGTGTGTATAATAATGAATTCCATATTTCTTAACTAATGCTTAGAACGCTTAAAATTGGGGCAATCTTGGCTTGAACTCTGTTCCTCGTCTTTATCAATTTCAGAATTTGTTCTTTTTTCGCTCCCGTTTTTAAAAAAATGATTGATTTGCAGCCGTAGAGATCGATCGAAACTTCGGAGGTTTATTTTCAGACTGGCGTAAATAATGCTGCTTTAAGTTTTTTCGTAATCGTGTAGCATCGCAATCAAAACAACGAATTTTATCTATATACAGAGCCATCTCAAAGTAAAAACCACGTGTTATTTCCAGAAACCAAAGGTTCCGTTACAGAAACGTATCGGAATGAAACGCATAGAAAACGTTGGCCGTGAACAATACCGATACGAGGCAGTTAGCGTAATTCAAGGTCAAATCGCAGTCATTAGGTCATCTAGGGAAGCCCATTCAGCATAGGGAAAAAAGAGGGGGGGGACGAAGATTGCGAGAGGATTGCATATTTTAGCAATGTGAGTTTTATAATAATTGTTAAGTTCTTTAGAAAGTGTGATTAATAACTTTTATATTTTTCATGATGGGATTTATTTTATGAGCACATGATAAACTTTATAACAAAATAGTCTGCAGACACTGTCCAAAATCTGCGACGTACGATGCAGCGTCGCGGTGTTTCTGCCACTGGGATCTTATATTGCTTTGAAGTGAAATATTCTACAAATTAAAATAGTTGACAAATCACCATTTTCTATTATAAATGTATTGATTCAATATTTTCATTTTTATTATTGGTACATTAATTTTTTTCCAATTTATTCAATGTTTAATTTACCTTTGTATTTGCATTGTCTTGACAGAAGCATATGTTTTCTGTAGATGTCATTTTTTAAAAATCAAATAACTATTCTGAATTTATAATACTATATCATTTTTAACCCTCCGGGCAGCTAATTGTTTGATGTGATCAATTTCAACTTTGAGCAGTTAGTTTTTAAAAGGGATTAATTATTTTTATTTATTTAATCAGATCTTGATAACCTGAACATTTCTTACCTGGAGATGTTTATGAAAGTGTGAGGCTGGTCATTCAGAACTGCATCATTCCATGTAAATTCTACCTTCCATGCAAAAAACTGATCATTAATGTGAAAAAACCAGTCAGAATTCTTGTGGAGTGGTTGGTTGTTCAACCTATCTCAATATTCATCACTCCATTTGGATTTCCGGGCCATAAATGTGTTAGGAGTAGGTACTCATGTATAGAAGTAGCTTGGGGTGTGCGGTTCTCGGAGAATGGCCGGGTAGGGAATCTGAGTAACTTGTAGTAGATGGATTTGCCTGGCATGGAGCATTCTTGAATGAATTACCTAAATAGATGGTCTAAAAATGGAATGGTGTAGAGTGCTGCCATGTCATTTGCATGTCATGGAGCAATCATTAATGACTGGTTTAAGAATGAATGTTAGCTGCTTTGGAGTTAACCAGAATAGAAATCTTCAGCATGGCCTTGGAGGGTTAACTTGCAAGCAATATGTTATGGTTGAGAAATGTATTTAATCTGCTTATTTTTTTACTAGCAAAAAGCTAATGAAGATAATTTACGGAAGCAAGAAGAATCTATAGCTAAACAAGAAGCAATGAGACGAGGTAAGACTTTTTTCAATAGTTTTGCTTGTCATTTTTCATACAATAACTGTATTGTATGAAATAGATAAATTAAAGGCTGTGATGCCAACTTTTATTTATACCTATCCATTTGCCATATTGTTATTATTTTGCATTGGATGCCTGGAAGTCGGTGCCAAATTTTAATTAACTGACCTCTCATTTGAAATATGCCTTTACTGTTTAGTGTGGATTCTCAAAATGATTATAAATGCATTATTTAATGCTGAACTTATATCGAAGGTTGGTAAGAGAAAGGATTATTTAAAAACTATTTTTTAGTTAAACTTTTGATTATATTTAAAAATAATTCACTGGATAACCAATTTAATAATTTTTTTAATTCATTGAAGTGCACTAAACTCATAAAATTTTTTTGTATTTTTAAGTGGTATGGTGATTGTTCTATTGTGACAATTTCTTGGAGAAGATTCAAGAACCAAAATTTCTTCCCTAAGTTTTTTTTTTTTTTTAAAGTAATAATTAAGTCTTTAGTGAATGTTAAAATTCATGTCGGCATCAATTTATATTCTAAATCTTATAACATTCTTTAGTTCTAAATGAATACATTTTCTTTATTTGTATTAATTTTAATGTATAAATTGCAACCTTATTTCTGTATGATACAGCTACACTAGAAAGGGAGATGGAAATTCGGAACCAGACAGATATGAAAAGAATTGAAGCTGAAATGAGAGCGAAAGCAAAAGTAGATCGAGAAAATCAGGACTTATATCTGGAACAGATTCGTTTAAAGGCTTCAGAAAGTAGAGTAACAGTGCTAGAGTCTATAAAGTAAGAAAAAAACATTTTTTCCCTTTCTAATGGTCAGCAGCAACATAAGTTGGAAGTACAAGAAATGCTGCACTCTGTGTCATTACATCCTATTATATATTCCCAAGTAATATTGAAAAGTAATTGATATATGTAATCAGAATTTAGTTTTAAACACTATTAATCAGCATCCTTTTTAACAAAGCACCATTTTTGGAATGATAGTTTTTATTGCATGGAGCTCCGTCTATTAGTTTTTATTGCATGGAGCTCCGTCTATTAGTTTTTATTGCATGGAGCTCCGTCTACTAGTTTTTATTGCATGGAGCTCCGTCTACAGCCCTGAAACATGCATTGTGTCTTTCACTGTTGGTACAGTAACTAGTAGTTTTCTAGGTACTGTCAATTTCAGTTGCCTCTGACTGTATTTAATTGTTTTTGATTAACTGTATTGTGTGAACATTCATATTAAAGATTAATCTTATTCTTTCAGGACAGCTGGGTCCATTTTAGGTACTGGATTCAATGCATTTATTAGTGACTGGACCAAAGTTACAACCAGCGTAAGTTTTATTATAAATAATAGAATGCAAACAATTGTTTTCTTTTGTATCAACAAGAATAATTTAATTTAAATATTACTTCTAGCCAGTTTAAAAATAGCTTTATGTGATAATTAATTTTTGGTGCCTAAATTGAAAGCTTTGTTTCTTTTAACTGCAAGCCTGTCAAATATATATGTGTATATACAAGCAGAGAGATTAAAATTGATACCAAAAATTAGGATTCGTGTTGCTATAATTTTTTAAAAAAACTCCTTTTTATTTTCAAGAATAACTTCCTCTTATATAGATTTGAAATGGGAATGCTTCTCTCTTTATATTCTGTGAAAAACTATACAGAATTTTATTTTAACTGAAGATAATTGATATGCTAATGTTCCTTAAATTGAAAGCATCTGTTTTTAAGTTTTGTTTCCTGAAAGAATAAAAAATTAAGAATTTAAATGCCGAATTGCATCCCAGTTCAAACATTAATTTATTTTAACTGAAATATTCTTGTGTTTTGCAAGAAAAAAAATATGACCACAAAGTCTACATAATGTACTATTTGTAAATTATGCAGACTTTTTGTTGATACTAGTTGTCCCATATATATTCCCATGTATTTTTTGACGTAGACTTGCGTCTCTCCATAGTGGTCTAATGATGTGTCGGGAAAGGAAAAAATTATGCCATTTTTCGTGGTATTTTTAAACGCTTATAGCTTCACAACCAAATAACATAGAGAGTTGGTTTTAGTTTCATTTAACAGAGAAAGGTTGACATTGAAGATTACGAAAAGAATTTGGAATTACGGTTTAGTCACAGTCGAGCTTCAAAGTTGGTGAAAATCACTAAAAATTTTTATGACGTCACAGTGACCAATGCGCCTGCACACAGACTATCCAAGTACATTTGGCAATTCATTCGTCGATCTTACATTCACGCAAAATATTACCCAAAAATTGTTGAATTACTTCAAATTCCATGGTAAAGTTAAATGCTTATAGCTCTGTAACCAAATAACTTAGGGAGTTTTGGTTTTAGTTTCATTTAACAGAGAAAGGTAGACATTGAAGATTGCAAAAATAATTTTAGAATTTGCAATTATGGTTTAGTCACAGTCAAGTTGAAAATTTGGTGAAAATCACGAAGAATTTTGATGGCGTCACAGCAACAGATGTGCGCTCATTCATCGGTTGTGAGCGGTATATTAAGCGGTAATTAACTGGATTTTAACAGATTAATAATTAATTCATTTCAGATTAATTCATTTGACAGAGAAAGGTCATAGAGCATAGGTGAAAGTCACATAGAGCTACTTTAGTTACAGTTGAGTAAGGTAAATAAGTCTACGCCGCTGAATCCCAGCTGCCGTTTCACAGAGACGGCCTCCCGTTGATTTTTTTTTTACATACTACCCTATTTTTTCCATTTTTTCTTAGAAACTGAGACAAGCGTACACAAATATCTCCTCAAATTGTCAGTACTTTATGTGCAAAATTTAGCATGTAAAGAAGCGGCACACGTTCTTGCGTATTTTTTAAAACAAAATTTTTTAAAGTGAAGAAAATGGGATTTATTAAGGATACAAGCCTTTTTACTACAAATATATCCACCATCACCTTCGTGATAGCAATTTTTAGCAACTTTCTTTTTTTTTATGCTTTTTACCCCATTTTATGTATATTTCTAATTTTGATTTTCATCTATTTTGGATTTGGCTTCAATTTTCATTATTTACTCCTTTGTTTGTATGGTGCCAAGGGAACAAACCTAATTTTAGTTGACAGAAAAAAAAAAAGCATTTAGATGAAAAATGGAAAATTTATTTCTATGAAGTCTTCCCTCTGATAAGCAGTTATGACTTTACATGTTTTATTTATATTCATTTTATATTTTTTCTCACACTTTTTCTTATGAATCTAGTTTTTACTTTATACATTATTTTTTTGAGATGGTATATAAATTTGTTATTTTCTTTCAAATAAAATGGTATTAAACATTTTCATGAATTAATAGAAATTATTACAAAATGGTGTAATAATTTATATTAATATTTTCTCCTAGTCTGTTTTGATTCAAAATTCACCTATTTCCTTATGCTTAGGTTGCTGCTGTGACAATGTTAGCCATGGGTTACTATACTGTTAAACGTGGCACAGGTGTTGCAGCCAGATATATTGAAGCCCATCTTGGGAAACCATCATTAGTACAAGAAACATCTAGACTGACTTTAGCAGAAGCTCTGAAACATCCCATAAAGACAAAACAAAGGTTAACCACTAAACCCAAAGATGTTTTGCAAGGTGTTATTCTCAATGTAAGCTATGATTTGTAATAATTTTCAGAAGGAAGTCTGTAGTGCTTATTTAAAAGATCATGTGAATAGAATATGACTTTACAATTTAACCCTCTGAGCGGCGCAAACGTCTTTTTACGTTTATCATGTTATCAAAAGCAGATAGCTCGTATTTATATGTATATTTTCTTAAACAATCATGGATAAAGTATTCTTAAGATTTCAGAGATATAATTAAATATAAAAAAGATCGATTCATTTACTTTAAAAGCTAAGTTTTCTAACTTCTAGCTAAAAGTTCAAAATAATTGGGCGCTCAGAAGGTTTTAACTCTAAGCATTTTACACGTATTTTTCCGTTTCTCATATTGAGTTCAAAAGCAGGTTTTCATGTTCGTATGTATAATTTCTTAAACTAACAGGGATAAAGTGCTCTTAAGATTTCAGAGACTTTATTAAAAGCAATAAAGATTCAATTATTCACATTGAAAGCAAATTTTTGAGACTTTAACTTTTTAACACTTTTTTTACCTTGACTTGTTCCATGCTTATAAAGATGGAATTTTATAATCAATTTTTTCAATCACTTCTTAAAATGCTAGAATTCTGAATTTTTTTTTTAGGTTTTTTTTTTTTTTTTTTTACTGGTCATTTCTCAATGACAATACATTATTTTAGTATTCTCAGAACTAAATTATCAGTTAATAAATTATTTAATGAAATTTTGATTCCATTATATTTATGATAATGAATCTTAAGTTAAATATTGAAAGCTTGAAAGTAATTAAATTTTTTAAAAAATCTACATTTTAGTACACTAATAAAAATGTGTTTTTATTAAATTTATTTAATATTATTTTCATCAAAGTTTAGTTTTCCTGTTTTAAAATCTGGATGATTTAGATTTCGCCATATCTCAGTTATTCCTGATATTTTATTCTTATCCTTCTCCCTTAAGTCCCAACTTAATTTAAAGCATAAATTTCAATAAATTTCTCTCTCTTGAATTATGTTAAAAACACCAAGATTAAAGATAACTGAAATGTTTTTTTAAGAAAAATTATTGAAGAATCGGTTAAATCATTTAAATAAAAAAAATTATTGATATAAATTAAAAGATTCTTAATATATAGTAAAGTGTTAAAAAATGAAGATTTGCTTTTGAATTACTTGCTTTACCTCAAAAATAAATTAAAAGAAAGAAAAATTCAAAATGATGACATTTTGACTTCAAGATCTTGTTGACTGATGGTATACGCCAGTTGAAAATTGTTTGGAAATACATATTGACTTGTTAGACAAATGATTGTATGTGCTTGGTTTAGCCACAGAAGAGAAATATATCTGTCCTATAAATAGAACATTGGGTATTATGGGTTAAAGCACTGTTAATGTTATTATTGAAGAATGTATTTGTATAAATATTTTTGTCAATTTTCAGCTTTCTGTTCACTTTTCATGCATTGTATGATGAATGTGTAATTTATGTAAAAACATTTTTGGTTAGTGTACTATAGTTAAATTCTTCGATCTTTTTTTTATATTTTTTTTAGCCAGCTTTAGAGGAAAGATTGAGCAAAATTACAGTAGCCACAAGAAATACAAAGAAAAATAAAGGCATGTATAGAAATTTACTGTTATATGGACCTCCTGGAACAGGAAAAACTCTGTTTGTCAAGGTAAATATTTGATATTGCTTACAGTTAATCATTTGCATCTTATTGAGTCATCAACTTTTTACATAACTACAATTTTTATCTGCAATGATGATATCCGTAGTAAGATAGAAAGTACAGGAATTTTATTTTAAAATCATAAATACAGAAAATTATGGATAGATTATTATATAAACTGGTCGTTACATTTCACACTGTAGATGAAATGCAGTAAGATTTTCAAATTGAAAAGTCTTAAGTTGTTCATACTTTTATAACTTTTTGTTTAAACATTTAAATACCTATGATTTTTTTTTTTTGTTATCAGGGGTTGCTGTTATTTATGTCAATTTAACAATCTCTTACTAACAAGGATTCATTATGACCAGGGATGTAGTGGAGCCAGAACGCTGTTCCGGCACTATTTTTTTAAAGGGAAATAAACAAGAAAAAATCAAACTCCTTCAAACAGTACGATTTTTGTCATTCAGGATTTTAGAGCATTTCGACACTGTTTATTTTGCAACCAGACCACTGATAATGATTGTATATTAATATGTAATAGACATAATTTTTTTGTAAATCAATTTGTAGAATCAATATCATTTATTTCTTGAAATTTGCAGATTTCAGCAAAACTTAAATTACTTAGCTGTTATGGATTTTTTAATCATGTAGATGAATCTCTGAGCCGAGCAATAATTCTATAAAACACAATAGATAGCTTAGAATATTTGCTATAAAATATCAATGTAAGATTCTTCTTATTTATTAAGGAAGGTGTTTATGTAGAAAATTAAGTGATAAATAAGCAAGGAAAAACTAACAAGTTAAAAAAAATTCAGCATGATTTTTCATATATCTTGGTGAATATGGCAAATGATATTCCCTTACTTGCATATGTTTCGATTGGAGAATACAGTTTCGTTAATCTTGGCCTTTATTGAAACACACAGAAGCTATCATGGATTTTATTACTTGGATGATAATCTGAATTTATTCAAGAAATCTTTGCCAGCAGAGTAAATACTGGTACTATTTTTCTGCTTTTTTGGGCAATTATCAATCTCTGCAACTTACCCATACTCAACTATCAGTGTGATGGACCAGGAACCTGAATTCAATGTCTAAGTCACATTCTGCTGATCACTCGCATTCTACTGTCTTTGCTGTTACAATTTTGCTTTATTGAGTTTGTATAAATTGATCTATTCAACACACAGAAAGTTAGACTGTCGTTATGCTTTGTATCTCTGCAAGTTTCTGGTAATGTTCTTTTCTCTACATTTAACAATATAGCTTATTGGTGTGTTTCAGTTTTATTTATCACACTTTTGTTATAGATCTTCTTATGTTTTGTTTTATTTGACTATGAATGAATATATATTTAGAAATTTAGATAAATTGATGGTTTTTTTTTTTTTCTTTCAGAGGTTAGCACAGCATTGTAGTATGAATTATGCAATTATGAGTGGTGGTGATGTTGTAGCTATGGGAAGGGAAGGAGTTACAGCTATCAATAAAGTGTTTGACTGGGCTAACAAATCTAGACGTGGGTAAGTATAGTTTTAATTAATATTCAATCTTATCGAATGTAAGCTTTAAAGGAAGTATTAAAAAAATGTTCTTTTGTGTATTCTTGAGTTTAGATTGTTAAACACGGTCTAAATGAAATGCAGTGTCAATTTTTATTATCAGTTTTGATTATACTGATGATTTGCTTTAAATCAACATTCAGTTTGGTTATATTTTCTTTTAAATGATAAGCCATTATAAAAAAAAATATTTATTTGGAAGCAAATTCTGTACATTCTCGCTTGAACATGACTGTAAAATCAGTTTTGACAAGAATGGAACAATGAATTTTTATCTTTTCATATGTTTATTGCATTTTATATAATTTATATGAATTGTAATTTTATTTTAATTTAAAATTGTATTATACAGTTTTAAATATAATTTTTTAATAAATAGTTTTAAATATTAAGTATAGTTTATTTATAATGAAATTTTAAATTGTATTATAAATTTTTTATTGCAATTTTTTAAAACCCTTATTATTTTACTGTTACAAATACAAACCTATTCCTTAGCTTTTGTCTACTGCTACGAGTTATAACTTATCTTTAAAACTAAATCATGGAGTCTGGTACTCACAGATGTGTTGATTAGCTGTTACTTTGATTTCTAAAAGGGCACTATCATTATGTCCATGTGATTGATAGTATCATTGAGATTATTCAAGCTGTAATGTCCTTATAATGCTTCTTTTAATCATATATATATCTTTTTGCTTTTGAAATATGTCTTTAAATCTTTTTTTTTTTCTTCTCCCTACAGTTTACTGTTATTTGTTGATGAAGCTGAAGCATTTTTACGGAAGCGAAGTTCTGTAAGTAGATATTCCTTTGTCAAATGTTTTTAATTCATGTTTTGCAATGATCTGTGATATGTATTACTTTCTTTATCATAGATGTATTTATTTAATTTTACTTGCAGGAGGCAATTGGAGAAAATGTCCGTGCTGCTTTAAATGCCTTCTTGTACAGAACAGGAGACCAGTCAGACAGGTCTGTCAGGTTTTGAATTTATCTTAAGTATTAAATGTTTTCATGTAATGAATTTTAAGTGCATTAAAATTCATGCCTAATTCATTTATCTTCCTTTTGTCAGTCTCCGTAGCAATTGTATTTAAATCTTGCCAATTCAAATTATAAATTAGTAGGACAGTCGACCAAACATTAATCTTCATAAAATTTTTATTTCATTCACCTATTTTTCCTTATTCAATAATATTTTAACTATCATTTTGTTGCCATTCCGCATAAAATAAATTTCAAATAAACAAAAGTAATACAGTGAAACCTGTGTATAACAATACTGTTTCAGACGATAAATTTACCTTTAGTGATATTTTCTTGGCCCTAAATCTGGTACCAAATTTCATTAAAATCGCTCAAGCCACTGTAATCGCCAAGCGAGTCAATATGCCTATTTGTTACATGCATTTTGGAGACTTTGCCCCACCCAACCCTGAGGGACTGTGTTAGGGCTTATTTACCCCTCCTATACTTCAAGTGGGTTAAGGAGGAACATGGGTACCAAGTTTCATCAAAATCCCTTTAGCCATTCGGAAATTATGCTGGAACAAACATATATACATATGTTGAGTTTTATATAGATAGATAATTATATAGAACAAAACATATATCCAAAGTTAACTTAAAATTCTATTCTCTTCAGTTCCACAAATTTATCTTCTGACAACACTTTTGTTACATGACACTTAAAATAAATTTTACTGAACTAGAAATTGTTTTTTATTCAGCTTGTTAGAATAAATCTTAAAGCTGTAGAAGTTTCTGTAAAACAGTATGAATATGCAATTTTTTTTTTTTTTTTAAACAGTACTCGGAGCCATCTGTAACTAGATCTATCAGCTGAAATTACTAACTGTAACTAGATAACATTGTAACTAGATCTATCATTAGAAAAGGGGGACTAATGATGACACGGGAAAAAATATTCTATTAAAAAAAAAAAAAAATAGTTCTAAAAGTTTGTCGAAAAATTAGTTTCACATTTCCCCTATTGGCAACTTTTTGAACTATTTTTTCACAGAATCTTTTTCCACATGTTGTCATTAGTCCCTCTACCGAAGTCGAGCTACAGGTGGCTCTAAATAGCGTCAATTTTAAAAAAACACCCTGTAGTTAAATATGTTGGGTGTATTTAAGCAGTTTTTTTTTTATTAAGTCTTTGTTAAATATAATTACAGTTTGCAAATCCACTCATATTCAAAAGTGAAATTTCATGTCTGTATTTAAATCTAGATTCTGAAGTCCCTTGTTTTGCTTTTCAGATTTATGCTTGTTTTAGCTAGTAACACACCTGAACAGCTTGATTGGGCCATGAATGATCGTATGGATGAAGTTGTAGAATTCCGACTTCCGGGCTTAGCAGAAAGAGAGAGGATGATTCGACTTTATTTTGATAAATTTGTACTTTTTCCAGCTACAGAAGGCAAAAGGTATCAAGTTATTTCCTTATTTGATAACAGTTAAAATTACTGGTTTAGTAGAAATTGGCTTTTATTCGCGATATCTGCAAAACTGCACATGTGAAAATTAAAGGGGTTTGCATTTACTAACTAGAAGATTTTTTTACAGCTTAAATTTTTAAAATGGAGTCAAGAAAATTGATACCTGTATGTATTTTTGGGATCTTCTTATCTCTGTTCATAATTTGCAGCAATGTAAGGGTATAAAAGGATTTGAAGCTGGAAATGCTGTTCACAAAATTAATATAGTTTTCTGTAATTTTCAAAAAAACTGTGCTGCTGTAAAATGTTCACCCTCATTTCCGAAATCCAAAAACCAGCATTTATTTGTGATGAAATTTTTAGTAACGGATTTCTGTGAGATGGCTGTTTGTTTTCATAGAATATTTAATTTTCAGTACTTCTTTCATCTTAAATTATCACTTATGGTATCTGCGGAAGGAACAGAAATTTGTTGCTACTGAATTTTTTAAAGTTTGTTAGTTAAGAAGTGGAAAGGTAATTTTGGTTAGATACTTTTGATGATATGCTGCAAATGAATTTTAAGGGGATTAAAGTAATCAGTTAAATCAAATGTGAGTTGCAGGGTTACCATTCGAAGTAATAAATCTCCTTATATTATATACAGCGTGCCCACTCATAATTTTTTCCAATAGCTAATTTCTAAAATGTTAGAGATTGACATATAGTTTCAATAGGAAAAATGCTTTAAATGAAGGAGAATTATATTTTATGATTTTTTAGTCAATAAATATACTTCTGAAAAAGTTTATGTGGTTCTTCGGTCCTATCAGTCATATTTAGTAAAACATTCTTCACACACTAACAATTTAAACAAAAAAAAAAAAGTTTCACTCTTCCGCAACTAAAACTGACTGAGTTATGGAGCTTTAAATATTGCTGACTTAGACCACTTTTCACCATTTCAATAGCCACCTCAAAGACGATCCACCAATCAATGTGCAGCGCTTGCTGGGGAGGCTGTTGATTGGTTTAAAATTATAAAATTAAAATCTCCATCAGTTGGGTAATAATCTCGAATGGTTTAGAAATTAGCTATTCGACCACGATAAGAGTGGACACCCTGTGTACTTAGGATACTTTACTAATTTTAAGGGAATTCGTGGTGAAACAAGGTAAAATTTAAACTAAACTTTAGGCTAAATTTTATTTCTCTTCAAATTGATTACTGGTAGGCGCTCTCTTTGAAATGCGTGAAACAACAGTGGTAGAATACATGTTGTGACCCATAAGAAAGTTAACTATCCCAGTATTATAAATCTCTTATAGAAAAGGCCATTGAAATTGTTAACTCTCAGGAATGTGGGCTATGTGCCCAAAGAGATTCAGACCAGACAAAAAAAAAAAAAAAAAAAAAACTCAGCTTTTTTTTAAAAAGTAGTTTCCTGCTTTTTTTTTTATTATTTATGCTGATTCATATCATGGAACTCTGTTAATATCAAATAGATGTTAATACTGGAATTAATTTATTTTTCCACTTATCAAATATCTTTTTGTTGAATTATGGTTGTTGCTTCATCAGTTCTGTTTTTCATGCTTTTTTTTTATTTTTTAAGCACTCTGTCTGTCTACAAATTAGTATACGCACCTTGGGATACTGTTTGGATTCTGAGTTATGGCGGGTTTTTTTGTAGCTAAGTTCAGTAGTTTATTTTTTTTTTTATTTTATG
This sequence comes from Araneus ventricosus, assembly GCA_013235015.1. Lineage (NCBI taxonomy): Eukaryota > Metazoa > Arthropoda > Arachnida > Araneae > Araneidae > Araneus > Araneus ventricosus. The sequence continues at coordinate 147,892 of BGPR01002539.1, read as the reverse complement.
TTGATTCATTGAGGAGGAACTCCTTTAGAATTAATTTATTTTTCCACTTCTGGGAGATCTTTACTTTCGTTTCAGTTAAAAAGGTTATTTCTTTTGCATACTTAAATTTTGGAATTGAATATTTATATATTTTGCAAAATGAAAGTTAGTGTCAATTGATTCATCATTATATATTTTGCAAAATGAAAGTTAGTGTCAATTGATTCATCATTTCTGTTTTTCGTGCTTTTTTAATTTCTTAAGCACTCTGCCAATGTGCATGAGATTTTCTTTGACATTTTTCCGTAATAAATCTCTGACGATCATATCTGAGATATTATTTGCAAGCTAAAAGCCTGTCTTAGACGGGAACAAATCTTCTAGTTTAAAATATTGATCATGCAATATGGTATTATAATTCCATGTCATATGTTGCTAGAACATAGTGGAGGATAACAATACTTTTTTATAATGGGTATCAATTTTAGCAAATCTGTGTTTTATTTACTTTTCTAGATAAAAAGTACATTTGTTTTACTTTATTTCTTATAGGAGATTCAAAGTGGAGCAATTTGATTATATCAAAGTATGTTCAGATATAGCTAAATTGATTGAAGGTTTGTCTGGTCGAGAGATAGTTAAACTTGCTTCAGCATGGCAGGTAAGTGCATTTTTTAAAATTTATATGGTTTTGTTAAATTTAAAAATATACTTATTTATGTCATATTCCTTGTCTTTCATATTTTGGAGTATTGAGAATAATTAGGTAGTTCATTTTTGACATGAAGGAAAATTCTTATTAATGCATTGCAGTTTTAAGATGCATATTTGAAAAGTTAAATTTTACTTTGAATGTTGGATAGAGCATAAGCCAGTTGATTAACTTCTCAGATTTTGAAAACTGATAAATTCATGCCTGGAATGCAGAGAATGTTAGTTTTTTAATGTTGCTAGTTTACTGCTTTTTGTTATTGTTAGTTAACTGTGACAGCTCTATAAATTTTGAAAATACTCGTAAGATTAAAAAGAAAAAAAAATTTAATAAAATATTACATAATCCAACATTGGAATAAAATATATAAAAAAAAAATGCTATCTTGTCCAAAGTGGATCTTTACAATGAGTTAGACACAAATTTAATTCCAGTTTCATTTAATTGTCTTCATGCATGTTTGGAATTTTTATCATCTTGGATAGGTTTTGAAGTTGATTTTTAATTTATTTTTCTCTTTCAGTTCGCTGCATATGCTTCTGATGATGGTCTTCTTACTCCTGACATGATTATGGCAGAAGTCAGAAATGCTATAAGACAACACGAGCACAAGGCCAGCTGGCTGACAACAGAAGAAGCTAAAAAGCAAATTCTGGAAGCTTCCATACCTAGAGCAATACCATTAGATTATAAACCATCTAGTTAATCAAAATTTTTAATTTAGTGATAATAAATTCATGAACTTTGTAAAAAATAGTCATGTTCATGTGAAAAACTGAGTAAACTGTTTCCGGAAATGAAATCAAGTGAATATATACAGTTAGAAGATAAATAATTGTGTCATATTGAACACAATCTTGGGTTGTATGATAGTACAGCTGTGCTGTCAACAAATATTTTTATAGATATAGTAGAATTGAATATAATGTTTGAATTTGTTTCATATAATTTTTTTAATTTATTGAACATAAATCATTTTAAACAGTTACGCATTTTTACACCCATTCTCAACATTACTTTTGATATTAGATATTTCACATTTCTGGATTTTCATTCATCAGGAAATATTTTTCATTCATAAGTAGTTTTTTTATATTTTTTAATGACCAAGAATTAAGTTAACTGCTACTGATCATGTATTGTTGCTTGAATTTGTTAATAATAAACATTCTGAAAAAGTTTTGTTAACATAAGCTCCCTGTGGTTCAAATTTTTCTGATTATCGCATTACTGTTTCATTCAAATTTCCTGCATCAGGGCTACTTTTAAATAATGAATTATGATACCAACCCCATCTATACACATATAACTTGTTGGGGTAGAAAATTTTTGACACATATTTCGAAAGGCATCATCGAAACTAAAATATGGTCAATCGGGGCTGATTGTGATCTGGAATTTTAGATTTTTCACATTCTAAAATCCAAAATCTCCAGATTTGTTAAATGCAAATGCATTACCATTTTCAAGTTTTGTTTTAGTGAAAAAAAATCATTCAGAGATTAATTTTAAGGGTGATATTATGATGGAATGCAGAACATCCTTGAATGTTGAGAACAGACAGTGAAATACTACTTATTCTCATTCACAAGAATACATGTAAACTTTTAGCAACAGAAATCTTTCTTGAGATCCTATTGGGAAAGATTTTGAGGATATTTTATTGAATAACTGGATATCTCACCCTAATTCCTACTAATAGGCAAACTTATGAAGATGAGTTAAAAAAAAAAAAAAAATGTTGTCCACATGAAAATGTCTGATCATACTGAATTTTCAGTTAATAAAAAAATACCTATAAAAGCTCCAGTTCTTAGATTGTAATCTTTTTTAAAAAGAAAAAAATAATCCTCGTCAGCAAAGTTAGATTCCTTTTGTCTGGAGATGTAAGGGAAAGAATATTTCACCCTCAATTTTTATTAGGATTAGAGCTACACGAATGAAGGAGGGTGGAAGTGAATGCAAATGATAGGAGCTTTCCAACAATGTGTAACATGCATAGATTAAAAAGCTTTTAAAGTTAAGGGGGTGGGGGTGAAAAACCACTCTTCAGCTCATAACTTCTAAACAAATGTAGCTATCAAAAAAACTTTCAGTACAAAAGTTGTTTGTTATGATAAGGCAATAATTCGCCTAATTTGAATTTTCTTTCTACCTTCAATAGTAAGAGAGTTATTGGTAAATGAAAATTTACATCCCCTTTGACCTGGTGGCCCATCTACAAACTCAGCCGGAATTTTCACTGTCCTTGCAACATATCCCTCGCCAGTTAAAATCTAATCAAAATTATTGTTATCATATTCCCAAGATAGCATGGGCAAAAGGTTATAAAGGAGGGGTAGCTTTCAGTTCTAGGGGTGAAGATCTGCAGAAATTTTCTGGAAGTCGTGTCATGGGGAAACATTGCAGTAGGTAGACTTCCTATAAGGAATCTACCTAAAAGCAATTACTTTTAGGTATCTTCTTTGCCCCAAATGCTACCTTACAAAGCTATATTTACAATCTTAAACCAATCAATACATATTGCACACCTACTTTATGCAGAAATCTTGCTTCCAGTATTTACAAAACAAACACACAAACTTATTAATAAAGTTGCTTCAAAAGTGTATTCAAACAAAGTTGAAGAAAATTTTACTCTCAAAAGGGGAGGTAGTCTTCAAATTTTAATAATATGAACCATTTGGCTAGCATTGTTGTAAAAACATACTTTCAAGAAAGAGAAAAACAAATTAGATGGAAGTAAACAGGAAAAAGCTATTTTCAACATAGAACTGTAATCTTGTCTTTTTTTTTATGAATTATTTACACAAATCTTTGCTTTCATCAATATTAACAATTACAATTAAATGTCTACTTTTCTTAGCATTAACAAAATAGCAAATAAATGTCTGCTTTTATCAATATTAACTAAATGTCTCGCTTTTATCAAATTATTTGAAATGTTTTAATCGTGCCAAATTCGCCATTGACTCGCCAATGCATTAAAACGGTCACCCTCTTGAAATGAATTTAAAAAAATAAATATCCTCACAAAGGTGTTTTTATGGCTCCAAAGAACCTTCGTGCCAAAATCGAGCAATGCGTTTGATCGTGACTGTGTAACAAACAAATTTACAGACAGATGAAATGCTCATGGTCTGGTTGAAACAGAGGCCTTGCTTCTCTCTGTCAATAAAAATCTTTTGCTTGAACTTTTTGAAGTTGCTTGGTTTTATTTTAGAATTAACCATTTCAAGTTAAATCTTCCTCTTCTTGACAGAGTTTTCTTTATGCTTTGGAGAATAAATTAAAGGTGAATTGATCATATTTTTTAAATTAATGGAGTTTAGAAGATAATGCTACTTAGTGCTAGTAGCAAAGCTGCTCATGGCGGTTATTTTTTACTTTATTTTTTTGTCTCTTTTCTTATTTATAGGCACAGTATTTCTTCTCTTCCAATTCAATATGCTAAGGAAGCAATTAGATTTCCACTGAAACAGATAGTTTAGTGTAGTTTATTTATATTTATGTCCTATTTTGAAGCATCATGAGGGCTATTTTGCAACAGACCTTGTAATTTTGAACTGTTGTCTGAGGATGACACCTCCTCTCCACTTGAAGCATTTGACCTCAACGTCAGTTTTAACGTGCAGCAGGCTTGCATATACAGCGGTTCTTTGGTGGAATAGGGTTTCGAACCTGGAACCCTTCGGCACCCGAAGCCAAGACCTTGCCATTGCGGCCCTGTTGAAGAGGAGTCCTATGACAATTTTTTTAATTAAAAAGAAATCTGCTCCTATTTAAGATGCTACAGGTATTGTGGGCATAATTTATCCTACCTTATTTCTGTATTTAAAACCGAATATTTCTTAACTTCATTTTACTGGTGGAGCTACCACGTTTCCACTTCATCGGCTAGAGAAGCCTAGGATGTTTTTTAGTTTTAAAAAATCCTCCCGGTGTTCCTTTTAGATGATGCAGAAATCACGGGCGTTTTTAAGCCTTTGCCCACGGAAAAGTAAGAAGAGGCATAATTATACAGTGTGATGTAAGGATTCACTTCAGAACTTGTAGAAAAAGAGAGAAGATAAAAATATAGTTTTTGATTCGTCTTAATTCCTAAACCGGGAATCCTTTTTAATCTGAGGGTTTTTGGTATGTATATATGTTTGTTCAAGCATTACTCCCGAATGGTTCGACCAATTTTGATTAAACTTGGTATACAGGCTCCTCATTAGCCAACTCGAAGTACTGTAGTGGTAAATGTGTCCTAACCCAGCTCCTCAGGGTAGGATGAGGCAAAGTCTCCAAAATACATGTGACAAATATGCAAATTTACATGCTTGATGATTTTGATGAAACTTTGCACACATGTTCATTAGCCATGTTAACCAGGTCATATTTAATGGTCTGAGACTCTCCTTTGACCTTTATTTCTCCTCTCCAAACGTTGTGGCAATACTAACATGAATATTTTTTTGCTGCTTTGGGCAAAATGTTGCTCCAAATGTCCTGAATGGCACTTTTTAGTTAGACCTTGTTCTCAATGTCATATGTTTTGAGTTCACGATATATTTCTTCCATTAAATGTTCAATGGGGATTTAATTGGGAGATTGCGGTGGGCTGTGAAGTTGCTGTTTAACATTTAGAGGCATAATTCATAACAAATCTTGGAGGTGTGTTTAGGATCATTGTCCAGCTGGAAAGTAAATGTAGTTCCAAGGGACAATTTTTCTGCACTAGTTAAGACATTTTGCTTTAGAATGTCAAGATCCATTCCCATCTATATTTCTTCTAGAAAACAAATTGCCGATGCCAGCAGCACTCATACACACCCACATCATAACGCCTCCACCCACGTGCTTGAGAGTTCCACATAAAACCTTAGTTAGCATCTGTTGATTTGGTTTTCTCCAGACCACCATCTGACTGATTTATATTAAATTTTTATTCATCTTTAAAAAGAACCAATTCTCAGAAAGATAAGGGCTTACTTAGATGCTTCTTTGCAAACTCGAGACACTTTTTCCGTTACAGAGATTTATACAAGGCTTCTTATAGCCCCACGTCCATTGTAACCTGCTTTTATAATGACATTTCTCACCGTTTGAGATGTAGCGCTCCTTCGATATTGGCCAAGAGATGACATCACCAGAAGGGGAGGGTAGTCGCGCATGCAAATTCAGCCGTTGCCGGCAACGATTCAGCAAACAAATACAGCAGGCGATGATGCCATATATATATTATCAAATATGTTTAATGATTACTTTGAAGGGTTTTTTTTTTTTTTTTTGTCTTGGAAAAAGCATTTTAGTGCCCCCAAATATTTTGCGCACGGGCCACTTTATAAAGATGGCCGGTCTTGCTTATCCTGCGAACAACATTCACTTTTTATATTTTTATACTAGTTGAAGGAATTCTTTCTTCCTCCCAACATGACCTAAGTGGTGTGCCATTTCGTGGTGGTGGGGCATTTAGTCGATAGCTCACCCATTGAGAGAGAATCTTTTCACTAAGCTAAACACTCCAAGTCTGGCTTTGAACCGATTCTTACTGAATTGCAACACCAAAGATAATAAACAGCGCCATTTGATCACCCAATAGTAGACTATCAATAGCAGAAATGGAGAAGCACATCAAAGATGATGTTAATAGTATGCTTTTAATATTCAATCAACTAATTGTATTGGTAGGTCCAAATTAAATAAAGTCATATCTGTGATTATCATTAGCGATTTGATAGTGTTGACGAAACTAATAAATGCACGATGTCAGGCTTAGTTTTTAAATGTCCTAGCTAATTAAAATAGTATAGTATGAAACCTCATAATATAAATGCCCCCCAAAAAATCCAAATGGCCTAGCTATTTTTTTGCCGATGAAAATCATATCGCTCTTGGATAATGAGAATGAAGAACTTTGAAATCTGAACAATGATGGTTTAAAACACATGTACAGGGAAAACGAGCGAACTCTGCCTCAAGAGCAGATTAATAATAAAAGGTTTTTAATAAGTACTGATAACAACGTCCTAAATGAAACAAGGAATAAATTTAAGGAACTCGCAGATTTTCCAGACACATCAAATGAAACAACTGAATTCAAGATATCGCCTGTGTTGTCGATAATGATAAAATAATACTAACCCGAAGCACATCATAAAAAAGCAGAGCTAAACTAGTAGAGGAATTCTTCCACTTATACTGCATGTCAGCAGAAGTTGACAACCTACTTTGATAACGAAAAATTAGAATGTTATGAAATATCGTCTCATGCAGAGAAAATTCTGTTGAAAAAGGCCTATCGATTGACACTATTAGTGACAAGATTTAAGATGCTCTAACAGAGAAGGGCTTCGGATCGACTTAGTCACTTGACACAACTAACCTTGGATAACTAAACACCCGCCCCCCGTCCCCCCCCCCCCCGCGGCCCCCCCCCCGGGGCGTATAGATGCCCCGGGCGCCATGGAGTCAAAGTATTACTGCGTTTAAGCTATTTTTTAAGGCAAAATATGATGTGGGGAGTAAAAATAATGTCATGCCCTTGGTAAAAATGCCCCCTGGCAAACCATTATATGCTTACTATATACCATTGAAAACGACAGAGGCCAAAAAAATCGTATTATTCCCCGGACATCACCACTCACTGTGTTGGCAAAATATTAATGCGTGTATGTCACTTCTTTAAGTGAAATACAATAAGAGGGCGAAAAAATAGCATTCCCTGAGGGCCGTTTACACAAGCTCAGCTACTGATGATGATGAGGGGAAGCGAAAAATCATATTATGACTCGGGCATCGCCCCTCACTACGCCGCTGTTCGCCTGATAGACTACTGTCCTACCGCCAGGAGAAAAACCCTGGACAGGGTTGCCGCAAGTAGACAAGTCAAAGAAAGGAGGTAACCGGGTATAAAATCAACCACAACAATTCCAACCACAAGTATGTCTGGTGTCGAAGGTTTTTCTCGTGGCAGTAATACAGTACCGACCCTTGCCAGTTTAACGAATTCGAGTGCGCTCACACCACCTCACTCACAGTATCTTTATAACTAGTCAAATGAGTTATCCGAATGCGATAGGCATAGTTGTACACTTGTTACTTTTCGAGATTTGCAGCAATCGCCGTCTAACAAGCGAATGTTTAGTTATAAAGTTTGTATAAAGAGCAGAAGACAAGATTGAAAGTTAATTGGAGAAGACACGACTAAAAGTGCGGCAAACAAAAGCAGAATTTTGTACTTTCTTTCCATGTAAGAAATTCAAAATGACAAAATACGCGTGCACTACTGCAAAAGGCTACTTGTGGAGCGTACACTTTAAGCATCTGCCAAGAGTGCAAACGCTATTTTTCACCACTTTTCTATTTTTTAAATGACATATTATACTTTTAAGTTACTCTAATTCGTTTGAAATAAAATAAAGGAAATATAAATATTTACTTGTTTTTAATTCATAGTCTGCGAGTTAAATGATTATTTACCGAGTAACACTGATTTAAATTTAGTTATCTATGGTTAAGAGCGAAGAATCTATTGCTAATCTACCAGGTGATCATCCTCCCATTAGAAACCTTTAGAGATTTAGCACATGGAAATCATACTGTACATAATGTTTAGGATAAAAAAATATATTGCAGAATGCTTCTAATGTCCGTCATTTGCACACATAAGGGCATAAGATCAAATATGTATTGAACACATCTCACACCTACGCCGCCATCCCCTAAAAAACATCACATCCAAATCTGCCAATTGTTTTGGATTCCACACTCCATATTATCGAGGATGTCATAAGGTTCTGAAACTAAACAAAAACGGAATGCGAAAAAAAAATTCTTCCATATTAAAAAAATCTGAAGAAAGCACTCAAACTTCAATCTCATCTTCACGAAGAAGCAAACAGACAGGTGATTTTCACTGAAGAAAAATAATTGTTACCTTTAAATTTTATACACAAAGTTTTGACTTTTCGGCTTATATTTGCAACTGAAGTATCTAATGGTAGTATTGTAACACTCACAATTCTATCCACACTATTGTTTCTTAGCCAACGTCAAAGATTAAAGCAATCTCATCAGAATTTTAAATTAAAAGGAAATGGCAAACTATCTGCAAAGCACTTACCAATGACTGAATGAAAGGCTTACAAAATTCGGACCCCTATTAGATATGTTAACACGCATTAGGCTGAGGATTAAGCATGGGTAAACTACACCTGGGACAACTTTATCCCCGTCACTATGTCACTGGGACCAGACGCACATAAAGGACGAAATCGTGTCTCGAACACTTAACCCTTCGCTCTTAAGATTCTACAACCAATTCACCATCCTAAAATTTAAGACAATTTGCAGAAATTTGGGAATTAAATGAGCAGGTACCTTTTTTTTTTCATTTAATTTCATTATACTAATAGTAACTCATTTGGGATCCATGACATATTTCTATTTCCACATGATTATATTTGTTTCTTCATATTATGCTGATGCTTATGAACTATGTATGCTTAATGTTTGATAAAAAAAAATTGTGTTTCCATTTTTCTAATCATTAATTTTTTTCTTGAAACTGATACTTAATCATTGGAGGCATAATCAAAAAAATTACAGAGAGCATTGGACTAATTTTCTTTAATGTTTGTTTTGGACCTTTTCTCTTTGTTAGGCACTGCATGCTCTTTTTTTACTTTCTCGTATACAAAGAGAAAGTATTGTAGTCGTCAAAAAATTCGAACTCGAGATTTTGACGGATCTCCACGTTTTAGACCTCCCTGAGTCCGAAAAACACAATTTTGGAATTATGTCTGTCTGTGAACATGATAACTCGAAAACTATTAGAGCTACGGGGATGAAATTTGGTATGTCGTCTTTAAACATAATTTGTAGGTTTCTATCAAATTTTGGACAAAATCCGTCTAAGGGAAGTCTGTCTATTTTTGTGTGTCCGCGGTCATGTGAACACTATAACTCAAAAACTTGATTAGCTAAATGGATAAAATTTGGTACACAGTTTTATCGTTATGAATGTAGGTCCATATAAAAGTTTGGGCCAAATCCGTCAAAAAGAGGCGTTCAAATTGCATATTCAATTTCTTTTAATCCGATTCTCATGCGCATGCATACTGGTAGCAATCTGTTATTGTTGTAAATTTTATTTACAACAATAAATAATGTTTTCAAACATCAATTATTAACAATTTTTTTATTGTTGTAAATCAAACCGATCTCATTATTTCAGCAAATCTTTTATTCACGCTCTTTTGCAATTGTTACGGTTGTGGTAGTATAAATTTTCTTGGGAATTCAATTCCAAAGCAGAATTTTCGCTTTAGTATTCATTGCATTGCCTATTTTATCGTGCCTGCTTCAAAGTAATATTTTTTGAAACGTGGCAACAGATATTTGATTTCAGGTTTGTTTGTTTTACTTTCTCGTATACGAAGTATCTAAAGAGAAAGTATTGTAATCGACAAAAAAATTCGAACTGGAGATTTTGACGAATCTCCACTTAGAAAGTATACGAGAAAGTTTAGGGGAGACCACTCCCGCTGGTTTAAATCGATAGTCTTTAATCTTCACAATAAAATACTTAAAAATATTTTTATTTTTAAAATACTATTTTATTTCACCAATATTGCAAAAGCATTCCATATTTCTTGCAAATTGTTCTCATCGCAAAGATTTTTCTTTTTAGTGGCAATCATGAAACTAGAAAAAAAAAAGTATGAGCATACTACCGCTAAAAAATCATTCACAATTTCTCAAGGAAATTCACTTGCCACATTTACCCATATCGTATCAAACAATCACAATAGTGTATGACTTAACCCTTTGTGAACGAATATCGGCAAATAGCAACTCAAGTCTTTTTATCTCTCATCCACAGCGACGCTTGCCTGTCGGGGGGCTCCGTCCACAAAGGATTAAAACGTGTACATGAATAAATAAATAATAGAAAAATAATACCAAAAAGAAAACCCTAACAATTTTGGGTTTGATGATCTGGGAGATCAGAATTGTGGTTTTCATTTTACGGTGATTGAAGCTGTAACTTTGTTTATCACATTTCCTAAAAAGTGTACGAAGATGACTAAAAGGGCACACAACCACTGAATTTCAAGGGAAAAGGCAAAATAGGGCCAAGAAGAATACAACAGAGGGTTAAAAAGCAACAAAAAATGTGTTCAAACATTCAAAGAATTATGAAATTTAAAGTTTCCTGCTGAAAATAAAATAATTTTTAATGAATAAAACTTTAAGGTGTAAGCGAAACACAAAGGGAAAAAAAAAGCCAAAACTGTAATCACATTGTTTTTATTTTGAATTAAATGATCTTCTCAATCAAATAATATACTACAGTGTATCATATTTACACTTTACACAATTGCAACACTTAACTTATTGTATACACAATGATTATGTAATATGAAATAACTTTACACACATTTAAGCAGTACAAACTAGAAAATCATGATGGTGATGTACAGGTTTTTGTCCTATGGGACAATTATCTATAAAATTTTTTATGATTTTTGTCGAGATCCTAAAAATAAATCTCGCACATCTTTCGAAGCACTTATTTTTGTACATAAACAAATAAATAAATTAATATAAGCATATATACAGAAAAACTAAAAGGAACAATTACATGCTATATACATTTTACAATAAATCCATATGTTTTTAATACTAAAAATAAATAAACAAATATAATTTCATTTATAAAGATAAGAATTTAGTATACATTTTTACAAACTAAAATAGATCATTTAATTCATACACAGTAAATGATTTTTTACTGGAAAATAAAGCATAAGATTCAAACTCACTCTAAGATCATGCCAAATATAAAAATTGGAATAAAATAATTCTTAAAAACATTTCTCTAATCATAGCAAAAATATTGGGACGTACATGAACTAAACAATTTAATGAAGCAGCTTGTGATACTCAAAATTAAATTAAAATAAATATTAAAATCGGAGTAGAAACAATAAAAAACTGCAACTAAATTTTTAAAAGCATTTCACAGTAATTTAGTTAAAACTTCAATTATTAATTAAAATCCATTTATCTTTATGGTCCTCCTATTTATAATTGATTAATTTATAAAAACAAATTTTTACAAATTAAATTCTTCTATCTGTTTCATTAAATAATGGAACTGAAATGTCATTTATAACTACATTCTCTGGATTTGAAACGAACCATGACTAGCTCTTTTTATAAAAATTTATTCTAGAAATTTTACATCATCAAAGGAGAATGGATATTGCTAAGCTGCCATCCAATCTAAAATTCTTACATGGGAATTAATCTTATCAGCTTCAGCTGTAGCACTTAGGAAAAATCAATGAAATCATCTATCAACAATTTTTTTTTTTACAAGCTATTGTGACATTAGAAAAATGGAGATACACATTCATTACAATAGAGTGACCGTACTAGCCACTAGTTCATGGATTGCTGTAACAATGAGAAATATATAAGTTATAAACACATTCATCGTCTGTTCTTTTGTAGGATATGGTTGTAGAGAAAGCACAATTCCAATGGAGGAAAATAAAAAAAATATGCTATGAAACAAAATAGTTTTCTGTTATATATTTTACTATAAATGTCTAGTTGTCATCACTAAGACACTACCGATCCTTCCTGTTGAGTTTTCAGGAGATTATAGCAGCTTTGACAGACACGGACTGGATTTGGAATCCGAAGTCTGTTTATCTCCGATTCAAATCGACTGCACCTATAAAAGAAAAAAGTATATAATAAGGTAACAGCTAAAAGGCTGATATCAGTATACACAGAAAGTTTTTTAAAATCCGTAACAAAATAGAAACTTATTCTAGATATCAAACATGGCTACTACAGTGAAACCTCGCTGAGTGGCCACCCCTCCGTTCCCAGAAAAATTGGCCGCTTTGAAGGGTTTTCGTTACAATTACAAGATAATTGTTATAATACATAATATAAACAAGTCTGACACATATTTCTTATTTAAAATGAAGTTTGAGACTTACCTAAAGAGAAAAAATAGTACTTTATTTAATAATTTTTTACATTTTTTGAAAAAAGGATACAATTCGTGACTGTTTTAAGTTTTTACCCTTCTTGAAAAAAACCATTTTCCAAGTTCGCTTTTCAGTTTAAGAAGCAAATCTCTAACCGATGCATTTGTCAAATGGGATGGGCGAACCCACCCGGCGGCCGTTCAGAGGGGTTGGGTGGCCGTTGCTAGGGGCTATTTTAACATTAGGTCTATGGGCCGAAAAATCCGTGCCACGAAAAATTGGCCGTTAAGAGGGGTGGCCGCTATGCAGGGGTGGCTGTTCGAAGAGGTTTCACTGTATATCATTAACTGAAAACCGAATATTTTTTTCCTCAAATAACAGTTTGATTAAATTGACAATTTTTTCCATGGAAAAATTTATAGAATTTTTTTTTATCAGTACTTCAGAAGTCAGCGATATTGTCAATAGAATATGTACATTCTATTGAAAATAAAATTGGTGATTTATATCCAAATTTTCTGCTGTATAAAGATATTCATGTCGGGATCATCTTTGAGCAGATTTAACTACACATTTCCGATTCAACAACGAAATGAAATTAACAGTGCCGAGATAACATAAATAAGTATAAAAATATTAATAGTTAGAACTCTTCACTTTTGATACCATTTTCAATTCAAGGCATTTTAAATAAAAAAAATATGGTATCAATTAAAACTTATTTACTAAATCAGAGGAATAATAGAACTCTTAATTTTAAGTAAAAGTTTAATCGTCTACTAACTTTACATTAGTCTGGTAAATTAAACTCAATAAAGATCTAATGTATCTATAAAAGAGTGATTTTTCTGGCCTGGTTACAAATTATAAGATAAGTTTGTAACCAGGCAAAAAGAGCATGAGAAATAATGGTTTGGCTCTGTTTCCAGGAAAAATTGCAGGGAGAAAATAACACAGAAAACTTAGCAACACTCAAAGGGAGAGGAGGCATTGGATCTTGCCCCTTCAATTTATATTTTCTCCTTTTCTTTCTGGTAAACGATTGCCTAACTTTCAGCTAAAACATCTGAAACAGGAATATTGGAAAGGATAATTTATATTATTTGGATAGAATGTTTTAAAATTAAGAAGGAGAGAGATAAGCCAGAAGCCAAATTTTTAATAAATTTGAGTGAGTGGAAATACTTTGTTGTTATTTGTTTTGTATTGAATCTTTAAATTTGGACTCTTAATGTTTCCTGTTTTTGGTTGCTTTCACTGCTATCTTAAACATTATAGGTGATATTTTGAACACAAATAAAAATAATTTGGGCAACAATCTGATCACTGAAATTAGTTTAAATATCGCACTGAAATTCAGTTCTAAAATTATTATTTCACAAAATTACTATTAATTATTAGACAACTATCTTCTTTTTTTAAAATTACCTGGAACAGAAGAGTTGTCCACAATTACGACAATGATGTCTACGTTCTGAAAAAGAGAAGCGAACCCTACAAGTTGTACAACTATCGCTTCCTCCTTCATCTCTTACCCAGTGGTCAGCAATTCCACGACCAGGTTTGTCCGTCACACTCCAGCTGAACACACGACCCCTGGCATCGCCCACATACACTGTTTTATGATCCCTGTTTTAAAAAAAATTATATTTAATACATATATTAATGCTTATATACATATAAATTTAATACTGATACAGGTAGATAGGTTTTATCATTAAAAACAATTTGTGCTTACCTAGATACAGCAAGAGCTGTCACAGCAGCTGGTTCAGTATTGTCAGACCTATCAAATGCAGTGTGCATTGTTAGCTTACTTCTAAACACTAACTGGCAATGCCATTTGAAACCTACAAAACAAAAATATATCTGACAAATATGAAAATATAACATGATTTTGTCATTCTATAACATCACAAATAAAAAAGACTGCTCTTCACATCTTGGAATTAAATTATTTACAAAATTAGTCTTTCTACTAAAAGCAAAAATCTAGCAAAGTAAAATATATTAAACATGGTAGTTTAATACTTTGCTTATATATAAATGACATGTATAAATGATGTGTACATGAACAAAACATGGAAAAGTGGCAGAATTTTTGGAAAATTAAAAACTGCACTACTGACAAACCTGTAAAATTTTCGAAGTTGAAAACCCTGAATTATCAATACAAAAAGATAGAACTGATGGCTATTTGTAATGAAGCATCTAATAACAAGATAAAGATCATATCCTTATAATATTTATATATATATATATATATCGGTTATCACGTTAACCCCTTCTTTGGTCCGATTTTTTTTCGAATTTCCAACCAAAAAAAAAAAAGCATTTTTTTTATTGTTTAAAATTAATATATATTCTATCCTAAATTTGAAAATGGAAAATATTTTTGTCAGTAAGCAGTTTTTACTTGACCTACTGGTGATGATCATACATGCAATATCCTGTTCACTGATCTCCAGTTTCCCTACAATGAATCCAAGTTTTAACTTTAAACAAAACACTCTCTGATAATATATTCTTCAAATCTATTGCTTTGAGGTATTTAATATAAATATCTGCTTGAAAATAATTATAAATGATAAGTAAAAAATGTTTTTTAAAATGTTTTTACAACCTTACCATGAAAACAGCTTAAAAATTTTTCTTGACCTTAAGAGCATAAAAACCACATTGAAATCATTTATTGCATTTATTTTATTGCTTATTCAGAAGTAGAAAAAATAATCACTGAATATAATGAGACGCATAAGTAGCAATAAATTCATTTTCAACAACAATTTTTCTCTTTGTCGCATGAGATGCAACGCTGATTGTATGGGCGCAAAAATCCGAAAGCATGACATGCAACAACGACCAAGAAGGGGTTATATCAGACTTGTGAAGGAAATTTTTTAAATATCTTTTGCCAAACATGATTGACACATAGGTAATCAAAATGATTTCAATGGAAAAATTCAGTTAGTTGTTTTAAACATAAGTATATAATTATTTTAAACTTGAGTCACAGAGATTTCTAAGCAGATTGGAACTTGTAAAAACTGGAGTCTCCCCCCAAATTTTTAAAAAATAATTATATTTTCATTTAAATAAAGAATTCATTTTTTATTGAAATTGTTATTTAGTTTGCTTCTGTCAAATTTTTTTATAGTACATTTTGATTTGATTGATTTATTTGTAAAATCAGGGATTTTTAAATCGTAGTCTATACCTAGGTGACACACAAAAATTCTCAAATTTCATATTTTTTTTTTACAGATCTGAAAGAACTAAAACTTGAATGCTACTGTATCTTACTATATATGGTAGCATAATACAAGTGCTATTTATTATTTTTGTGAGATAAGAGATATTCAGAAGATCCAGAAGTCACTCTCCAATCATAGTGGATTTTAATTAGTAACTCTCCAATCATAGTGGATAATTAGAAACTCTTTGAAAATTGGTTAGATATTTCCATCTTTTGAGGAAAATTGGAACAGTATTTAATTCGGTAAAACATTTCAAAAT
This sequence comes from Araneus ventricosus, assembly GCA_013235015.1. NCBI lineage: Eukaryota > Metazoa > Arthropoda > Arachnida > Araneae > Araneidae > Araneus > Araneus ventricosus. The sequence continues at coordinate 131,686 of BGPR01002539.1, read as the reverse complement.
CTGAAAAAAAAAATATATATAACTAATTTTCTGGGTAAAACAGTCATGTGATAATTTTAAGTTTAAAAAACATTTTAAGAGTCAAATAGATGAGAAAACAAAACAGTTTAAGACGAGACCAGGGGATGATAAAATTAAAAGGAAAAAAAGGGACTTACCATCCTTAAGAATTTTCTTCTTTTTCTTGCTTCTAATTATAGAACCATCTGGCATTCGCTCTCCTTCAAGGCCCTCATTTTCGGAAACAATCACAAAAGAATCCGTTAGAGATGTGTCTGACTTACTGAGCCTCATTTTACTGCTGCCAGTTTCTGAAATCTCTTCAGTGTTTACAGACACCTCAGGGCCAACTGTGCTACAACGCTGGAAACTACCTTGTTGTTCTAGAGGGCATTCAAAATTCTCAGAATGTACTAGTTTTTTGCTTTTAGAAGAGTCTTTAGAACTTGATTCAATCTCACTACTATGGAAACCAGAGACTGTTTTGGAATGTTGAATTTGAGAAGTTGGAATGAGACTGTCTTTTGGAATTTCTTTAGAATCACATGGGGATTTGGCCTCAGCCTCCTGTGCCTTGACATCTTCTTCTAAATCTTCAAATTCTTCATCTGTGGATAAATCAGTAGACAAAATGTTTACATAAATTATATTTTATGAAAAAGTACTGTTATATTATGTAGTTTTCTTATACACTTAAATACCTTCACTGATGAGCATAGTAATAGTAGCATTAAAAATATGTATTTGGATTTATTTAAAAAACAGTAAATTCCACAATATATTTATTATTTTTATAATATGATGATAATAATATAAACCACAATGAAAAACTATATAAATGCATTTGTTAAAAAAAATAAACAAATTGATCAGTTTCATCTACAGTGACAAAAATATGAAAATATTTTAAAAAATTAAGTTTTTCAAATTTTTCAGGACAAATATTACACCACTATTTTGAAAAATGACCCCTAATTAAATTATGAATTGTGACTCTCCTCTTAAATATGAACAGTAACAAATCAGACAGCTGAAATTAAAAAGTAAACAGTTAATAGAAGGCATTGAGAGATAAATTCACACTCACCATCCTTTTCTTCTTCTGAAAGGGAGCTCCCAGATGCACTTTTTGTGAAACGAGATTTATCGGTAGCACAAAGAGTACTACGCTGCATTAGATCACCAATATCCTTGGAGCCAGCCAAGCTCATACGGCGAACAATTTCGGCAGCTTTGTTTTCTGTCGCAGTTTCTTCTTTCTCAGATGTTTTGGAAACTGCTTTCTTCTCCATCGAAGAATCTTTCTGATTTTCTTCCATTGATAAGTTTGTATCTTCAGGGATCTGAACATAATCTGCAGACCACATCTGAAAAATTAATTAGAATAAATTTTAATTTTATAAAAAAGCTAAGGTAAAAATTATACTCAATAGAAAACAAAAATAAATAAAATAGAATCTGTAATGTAATGTTGATACAGGAAGTATCTTAGAAACTAGAGAAAAGAAGATAGTATTCAAGGAAGAAAATGGTTATGTGCTTTGCAAACAATGAGTTATCTTTACACAGAAATATATATTTAAATTTTTGCATAATTTTTTTTTTCAATATAAATATTTATCTATTCTAAATATCTATTGTTGCATTCTTAGATAAACCATGATAACTACTTACACGAACCACACCATCACTTGAACCAGTCATCACCACATTTTGATTGTCCCATTCATTGAGAAAAGAAAAAGCCACACATAGAATCTGTTGCGTCCTGTCCGCTCTACCGGTCGCAGTGTTGACTGAAGCAATCTCATCTCCATTGATAGACCACAGGAATAAGTGGGTCCCAGCACATGTTGCTATGTCACCCTGTAAAAAGAAAGTATCATATATTACTTCAAGTTAAATGATTAAAAAAATAGTAAGAATAAATGAAAGAATACTGAAATAGGTCCTAAAACATCTTTTCCTGTGAAAAGTGGGTTTTAAATTACAATAAAATAAGGACTTTAAAGCAGCTATATGGGGGAAAAAAATTCTAAATAAATTAATGGAATCCTTGATATTCGAATTTTAAAATGAAGAATATATATATATTTAAAGCATATAACACAATGAATATCACCTGTATACGGGGAATACTGTACATTGTATGATTATTATTTTTATATTTCTGCAGATTACTTATCACATGTTTCTTCCAACAGTGAGCAAAAAATTATTTGAAATTTCCAATTGGAATCAGAGCATTCATTGAAATCATACAGAAGATCATAGCAATTTTGAATTACAGCCTGATGATACAGGTGACATTAATGGCAGCATTTCCTCTAAATTTCGAAATAACACCAGATGAGAAAACATTTGTATAACTATTAAACAATACACAATTGATCTTCTTGAGATATTGGGGTAGGATATAGAGATCCTCTAATCATGAAGCTGAGTAATTAGGGTGATATGCACAAGTTTACTTTTCTCAGTA